>JABAKD010000008.1:213057-423057 GCA_012845835.1 Undaria pinnatifida
CGTTGTCAGCGGAGAGAGCGTTGAGGATGTCCGCCGAGGCAGCGGTTCAGTCGGGTACCGCTGGGGGGAGCGGGCGGCCCATGCAGCAGGCAAGTGCTGGGAAGCCTGTGCCGGAGCCAGATTACCGTCACCACCAGACCCCCCCGGCGCTCATCTTGTCGTCGCAAAACAGCATGCGGGCGCCCAAGTTTGATGGGCGCAGTCAGCTGCACCTGTGATCACACAGGTTCCAAGCTTTCTTGACGGCGCGGGGATTGATCGGGGCGCTTGAGCCCACGAGCGACCCTTTTCAGATAGCCGGGGGCTTAGGAGGGATGGAGGAGCGCAACCAATCCATCCATCTTCATGGGCAGCAGAGAGTTGAGAAGTGCGAGAAGGCATGGGAATTTCTCATGGAAGCCATGAAAGGGCAGCCTGTGGAGGAACGGATGCATGCCGCTGGGTCGGTGGAGGGAGCATGGAAGGCTGTGATGGCCTGGTATCAGCCGCAGGGTGATGCCGAACGAGATCATCTCGAGAAAGACTTCGAGAACATAGAGATGCAGGAGGATGAGGACCCCAAGCTTTTCTTTGCCCGTGCTGAGGGGAAGCTCAATGTGCTGTCCACATTGGGTATCCGCAAGTCGGATCGCGACGTGGTTCGCATACTAACACGTCGTCTCCCGTCCGAGTTTTACGACGTGGAGCAGCGCACGAGCTGGCTTCAACCCGACCTCACGCGATCGGAGATGGAGGGAATCGTCCGCACCTCCCACGCTAACCGCAAGACGAAGGAGTTGGAGGAGCGGAAGTTAGCGGCGGTCGTGTCAATGGCTGCTGCGCCGTTGGCGGATCCCCACGCCCTCGCCGTCGGTGGGGGTTTTCAGGGCAGATTAGGCGCCGGGCAGCAGCAGCAGCAGCAGCAGCAGCGGTCGTATGGGCAGCAACAGCAGCAGCCGCAGCGGTCGTATGGACAGCAACAGCAGCAGCAGCGGCCGTATGGGCAGCAACAGCAACAGCAACAGCAACAGCGGCCGTATGGGCAGCAACAGCAACAGCAGCAGCGGTCGTATGGGCAGCAACAGCAGCAGCAGCAGCGGCCGTTTGGGCAGCAACAGCAGCAGCAGCAGCGGCCGTATGGGCAGCAACAGCAGCAGCAGCAGCGACCGTATGGGCAGCAACAGCAGCAGCAGCAGCGGCCGTATGGGCAGCAGCAGCAGCAGTTGGGGGGAGGGCAACAGCAGCGGCGTGGGGGTGCAGACCATAGTTACCAGCACCGCCAGCAGCAGCAGCAGCACCCACCCCAGCCTCAGTAGCAGCCCCAGCACCAGCTGAGGCCAGGGGGCAATGGTGGGGCAGGTAACACCGGAAGTGGGTGGTACCAGCCGGAGTCTCCTCCGCCTCCAGGAGCGTCCATAGGGAAAGTGTACAAGTGCGGTCGGTGCGGTGCCCTCGGGCACAAGTCCGACATTTGTCGAGCGCCGAACGCTTTTTCGGGGGTCTGCAGCACTTGTGAAGCTTACGGTCACATGGCCAGGCAATGCCGCACTGCTCCACCCACCCGCATGCATGCAAACATTGTCGCGGCCCCTCCGCACGGCCCTCCGCCCCCCCAGCAGCACTACAGCAGCACACCATCACCACCACCACCGGGAGATTGGCCTCAGCACCAAACTGGCTTCGTAATTCACGGCGACGAATTGGACGGGGGCGGTATGGGCGGAGGCGTACAGCAATGGGACGGGGGCGTTGTGGGCGGAGGCGCACAGCAATGGGACGGGGGCGGTGTGGGCGGAGGCGCACAACAATGGGACGGGGGCGGTGTGGGCGGAGGCGCACAACAATGGGACGGGGGCGGTGTGGGCGGAGGCGCACAACAATGGGACGGGGGCGGTGCGGGCGGAGGCAAACCATACTGGGACGGGGGCGGAGTGGGCGACGGAGTGCAAGGTCGGCCAAAGCCGAGACGTGGAGGAGCCGGGGGAGCCTACGAGGGCGGGCCGCTTTCCTCGACTATCGACAGCCAGGCGCCGGCCAGCAGCGAGCAGCAGGTCGAGTGGCCCACCCTCTTCGTCGCGCACTTGACGTCTTTAGGCAAGTGGCATGCTCTTTCTGTTGGGGGTGTTCTTGTGAGGCCTACAAGGCCTGGGAGTAAGATTCTGATTGGAGATAGTGCTGCTGCCATCCATTGTACTGGTGATTCTGCTCTCTTTTACAACAAGAGACCCCCTGCCCCCGACGAGAAGCATTTGATCATTGGTGACAGAAAGAAGATGGAGGTAGAGGTTTTTGGTTGCGTTGATGTAGTGATGCATTGTGCTGAAGACGTAGCAGTGACCTTGAGGAATGTGGCGTTTGTGCCTGGCGTACCTTTCGACCTCTGCTCATTCAACGTGATCCAAGAGGAGCGCGTCATTACCCTTGACCACGAAGCGGCGCACATGCTCGATGGACGCGTGTTTTTCCGCAAGGAGAAGTTCGGCAACTACGTTGAGGCCACTCGAGTAGCGAGACACGAGAAACCCGCTGCACTTGCTGCTGCAGTGTTAAGGCCTGGTAGGCAGAGATGGATAGACATCAACGACTTGCACTGTTCCCTTGGCCACGCCCACGATACCGTTTTACGTGAGACTGCTCGTCAAACGGGAATCAACGTGACGGGACGTTTGGGGTATTGCGACGGGTGCGCGGGGGGGAAGGGGATCCACAAATCCGTCGCCAAGTCCACGTCGTGCCGTGCTGAGAAGCGGATGCAGCGCCTGTACGCCGACCTCGCAGGACCTATACCGACGTCAACAGGCGGCGCTCGGTACTGTTTGATGATCGTCGACGACGCCACCAACATGGGCTGGCCGGTATTTCTGCCGGACAAGAGCGCGGCCACCGTCACCCTCGGTTTCCGCATTTTTCTGGCGGCCGTAAATGCCTACGGGCAGCCGGAATGCCTTCGCACTGACAACGCCTCCGAATTCACTAACGCTGAGTTCCAAAGGCTGATGGTCGACAACAACATCCGCCGCGAGTTCACGTCCGTCGACGGCCCGAAGCGCAACGGGCGGGTGGAGCGGAAGCTAGCTCTTGTTGCCGAGGGGGGTCACGCTGCGTTCTTGGAGTTCCAGACCATGTTCGATGGTGTGGAGTTTCCGGCCAAGGCGCTCAACTATGAACGCACGTGGCCGGAAGCATGGACGTGGATGTGCGACGCGCTCAACCTCATGGCGCGGGTGGATGAAAAGCCCGGCATGATGTGCTCGTTCAAGAAGTTCCACGGGAGGCCTTACAGGGGCCCCGTACTTCCATACATGATGCCGGGACGCCACAAGGTCAAGCGGGCGGCTAAGTCAGAGCCGAAGGGGGAACCCTGCTGCTACTGAACTCCGGCAACGACCACGCCTCGGATTGCAGCAAGATCATGCTGTCGCCATCAGACATTGCGAGCTACTCAACCGATGTGACGTGGGGCTATCGGCGCGCGCCGTTCGGTTGAGGCACCGCGATTGCCGGGTCCCCGTCGCCGGCTAAGGGGGGGGCTGTCAGTGACCCAGCCTGCAATCGCAAGCGCCGCGGGGCTTCGAGGTGTGGTACCAGCCGTCGACGCCATCGACTGGTGTAACGCCGGAGTCTTTGCTCACGCCCCTGCCTGCTGCGTCGTCCGTACCACAGCAGCAGAAGCCGACGTCAGCGACCGTTGCATCACCGGAGTCCTTGCGCGTGACCATTCCCCCTGCGCCGCCCGCGGCCGTTGCACCGCCGGAATCCTCGCCCGCGCCTCCACCCTCTGTGGAGGTGCCGGTGCAGCAGCAGCAGCAACCGCGGGTATCGCCGGCGGTGACGCGGTCGGCGGCGCGACAACGGGGGGGCCTGGGCCCGCAGCATGGCTTCGTTTCGATGCTAGCCGCGCGGGAGAATATCGCTATGACCATTGCCGACCAGTCTCATCCGCACATGCCCGCTCCTGAACTGCCTTCATGCCCTGCGAGTGAGTTGGTAACGCCCGACTCGTATCGCGAAGCGTGCGAGGATGAACACGGAGATGTGTGGTTCGATGCCATGGACACTGAGTTCGACGGTCTGTACCGCGCGGGAACGTTCGGCGCTGTGGTGGACAAGAGATGTGGTGACACTTAGCAACGAAACGGCATCACCGTAATCTCTGCTAAGTGGGTTTATTCTTGGAAGGCCAACGAATTTGGTAGAGTAGTGCGGGCAAAGGCCAGGTTGGTAGCGCGGGGCTTTGGGCAGCGTGCAGGCGTTGATTACTTCGAGACTTATTCCCCGTGCCCATTAGTTGCGAGTATTCGTTTGCTGGCTGCCATAGCGTGCGAGTTGGAATTGGATTTATGCCATTTTGATGCCGAGCAGGCGTTTGTCCAGTCAGAGCTAAGTGAAGATGTCTACATGCGCCTCCGCAAGGGGTGCGGGTCGATGTCCGGTAAGGTGGTTAAGTTGTGCCGCAGCCTGTATGGTTTGAAGCAGGCGTCGCGGCAATGGCACCATCACTTGGTACGCGGCATGTGGGGTCTTGGTTTTGAGCAGTGTGAGGCTGATGCGTGTGTTATGCGTTTGGTGGAAGCGGGGGCCGTTTCTATCGTAGTAGTAGTGCATGTGGATGACATATTTGCGATGGGGCTTAAGAGTAGGTGCGACAAGTTTTGTGAGGACCTGAACCAGTTCGTTCCTATCAATAACCTGGGGGAGTTGCGGTGGTACGCAGGTTGCCGATTTTCTTGAGGCTGGGATGCAGGGAAGTTGACGATATCACAGCAGGTTTTCGCTGAAAGTACCGTAGCGAAGCTTGGTGTCACTCGCGGCAAGAGCATCCCTGCGGTGGTTGACCTAAAGCTTGAGATGTTTGACCACGATGAACCAGACGTTGATGAGCCTTTTAGGTCGTTGGTAGGGCATTTGATGTGGCTGGCGAACCAGACCCGTCCGGACAACCTCAACGCGGTTCGAGCGGTGGCAAGGTACTCAGCGCTAAAGTTATTGCATTGGCAGGCAGCGCTGCACATCGTGATGCACATCAAATCGACGAGTACTTACGGTATTACTTTTCAGAGGGGTCTGAGTGATGGAGTTCAGCTGGAGTTGTACGTGGACGCGGACTATGCGCACGAGGCCAATGACCGAAGGTCTGTCTCTGGTGGAGTTATCATGTGCGCTGTTGCCTGTGTATCGTTCTACTCTAGGACGCAGAAATCCGTTGCGCTTTCGTCTACGGAGGCAGAGTATGTGGCGATGGCCACGGGTTTTCGCGAGACGATTTTCATGCGGTATCTCTGGTGTTTTATTTCCCCGACCGCGATGTTGGGTGTACCACGGTGAAGGAAGATAACCAGGGGGCGATACATTTGGCGAAAAACCCTGTGACCACTCCCAACAGTAAGAACATTAATGTCCGTCATCACTTCCTTCGGGAACGTGTTGCTAACGGGGAGTTCGAGATTGTCCACGTAGCGTCGACACTTCAGCATACTGATTTTCTCACCAAGCCTTTGCACACGGAGGCGTTTCGTTTTCACCGCAACTTTGTGATGAATTTGTGGTGATTTCTTGCATTTTTGTTTTTGGGGGGGGGCATTGGGTTACTGGGTGAGTGGAACGGAGAAGTTGTTTTTAGGGAATTGGAGAAAGTATTGGGATGTACTCATGCGTCGAGTAAGGTTAACACGCCAGTAAGATATGTCGATGGTCTTGATGAATCGTGCCGTACACGTTGGCTATTGGTTAAGTATGCACAACGTACAGGGGACCCAAAATTACTAGTATCCTTAGCACTTTTAAATCCAGATGCAATCGTTGCCTTTTGCATACTCCCGTGGTGAGCACCTATTAATAGCAGGGGGGCTGTTATAGTTCGATTTGAGATGCCCTATATCAGACACGTTCTGTTGTCCTACTCGTCCAGAGTACGCAACAGGGGGGCCGATGTTATCGGGCGGTATGATATTTTTGTACAACAGGGGGGCCGATGTTATCGGGCGGTGTGATATTTTTGTACAACAGGGGGGCCGATGTTTTCGGGCGGAATGCTGTTTTTTAGTGAAGACGGTGTTATTGGTTTTGGTTGAGGGTTTTACCAGCATACTCTTGTTTGTTGGATTTTTCCCTTCCCGTATAGTTACTGTCTCGCTTTAGATTGGGAGATCAATGCTGGAATAAAGATTGAGAGATTTGGTATAGGGATTGCCGTTTTACCTTGGCAATTCTTCATGACGGAATTTGGGCTTGCCGTTTTACCTTGGCAATGATTTATTACGGAATTTGGGATTTGCCGTTTTACCTGGCAATTGGTGATAAGTTGTTCGGAACCTATCATATCGAGCACCGAATAGGGGGGCTGTTTGTGGTATGCGGTTGTTCGATACGGGTCCGCGGATATTTGGTGGTTTCGTATATTCGGGGGTTTCGTATTATGTGTCGAGGCATTATTCGGTATATGCCTCGGAGTGTGGAGCTGCCCCCTCGCGGGGCGTTCGATGATGTTAATGATACGACCCGGGCTTTGATGATAACGATACTGCCCGTGTATATGTGAGTGGTGCAGCCGTTGACAATCAGGTGCGGCTTACCTCCTGTGTGTGGTTTATATGGTGCGGTCTCTGACAGAGCGCTATTGACCCACCTGGTGTGTATTTGGTATCCGGTGTACGAGTATTTTATCTTCTCTCCTCGATCTACGCCGTAGCGGCACGCCGCGTGGTTACACAGAACACGTTATTCAGCACGCGAATTCAAACACGAGAGCATGGAGGTGACGGTGCGAAAGCGGAGGACGTTTTTTGCGGGATTCGTGGTAAATCTGGCGAAAGAGCGCCTGCGGTGGAGGGTGGTGTTTTGGGAGCTGACTGAGATTACAGGCTATACTCCGGGAGGCAAGCGAGCCGTCGGAAGGTGTGTCTAGAGGAACACTTGGAGGAATTCGGCATGGAGTTTTTAGGGTGTGACGAACGGCTGCACAAAAGGCCGGCAGATAGTCACGACGGGTCGAGAAGAGGTAGAGACATTCATGTGGAAAAGGCATGACACGTAGAGCTGTAAAGCTGCAAAGCGACAATCGAAGGCTGCAGCCGTGCTGACCCACTGTTTACCCTAATAATCGGAGATGGCTGGGAATGGGAGGGCAGAGGGGGAGGAGGGGGCGGTCGGAGGCGTCCTGACCAAGAGACTGAAGTATGGGTCTAGCGATCTTCTTTCTAACGTGTGCGCCTTCCTATGGCCGTACAGGACTAGCGTAAGGCCGCCCGGATTTCTATGCCTTGCTGTGTTCTTCCCGAAGTGCCCTTTTATGCACATGATGCCCTTTATGTGACCAACGCCTTTTTTCGTCAGACTCCAGTATCTGCTGTTCTGGTGTTTTTCCTTTTCAGATTATTTTCCTATCCTTTTCTTGCTTAATATATTTCTTGTATCAATGGCGTCGGGTGTTTCCTGTGACGCATGCGTATTTTATTTCATATTTTTTCGCAACACCCCGCTCTGCTGGCGAGCTCATGAATTCACGTACTACGTGTACTTTTACCAACACACGTGGTTGCTCCTACTTTTTACCTCGTATATGTGATGCGTACGAACTACTGCATATCAGTTTTTCTTGTATGGATAGCGTTTTGATAATATAGACTAGTCTATTTGTTTGTCGTTTGCCATCATCTCCTTCTCAATGCTCGATGCCCGAAGGCAGCACTAACCAGCACATGAATGTGTCTGTCTCTTACAACAAACAAACGGAACCTCCTTCATGGTACCATTATACCACCCTTCGCAATGACAGCATACAGAGACGCTCGTCGATGCTCCACTTTTCTGCCCGGCGCCACTAATGACAGGAACCGTCGAAGCCCAAACACCGAAGGCACGATTGCTGCATGGTCCGTATCAGTGGTATGTTCGGTATGTGCTGTGCATCGGCTGTGCGATGGTTCGCCGTTTGCTGCTGGGTGTGGTGGACGTGTGCCGTGTGCCGATACCGGCAAGAAAACGCCTTCCACTTCTTTTGAAATATGAAAATTTCCCTGCAAAAAGCAAACAAGCATGCTCAACTAAGCAACGCTTTTTCCAAATATGCTGTAATCAAAGTAACCCTTTGATTACGTTGATTACCAACACTACAGCCATGCGCATATATCAAGGTGATGGTATATTCCCCGATTATGGATATGGATATCCTGGATATCCAAACGAAATCCGAACGATAAAATCCGATAACCTTGGGCAGCGATACAGCAGTGGCAGTCCCGTTATAAGGGAGGATTATGTTTAAGACGATAAAACAGCGGCGATCCTGTTACTTGTACAATGGATAGTAAGGTTTAAGACGAGCACGGCTGCAGAGTCGCCTTCAAGCGTTTGACACGAATAGGAGCTTACACAAGGCGAGTGGTCAAAAATTAATACCAGGGCAAATCGCCCTGTACTCCCCACACATCGGCTCTCGGTGTCCCCGGCGACACAACCGCCGACGAGTCCCAACTTCGCGAGCAGGGGGTATAAAAAGGCTCTCCCGGGGACGGTTCGCGCTCCCCTCCGGAAGGTGGTTGAGAATCTCAAGAAAATGCAAATGTCACCGAGTTCCTGCCGTAGTGCTCCACTGCTGTTATACTGCTGTAAGAGTGCCGCCACCGCCGCCATCGCCGCCGCTGCTGCTGCTGCTGCTGCTGCTGCTGCTGCTGCTGCTGCTGCTGCTGCTGCTGATCACTGCGTTTGTTTATAAGAAAAAGTAAAAAACGGCTTTCTGTGGCCGTGACCTCAGTCAGTGCTGTGTGTGCTCCTCTTCCTGCCGGATAGTCGCTCGCTGCTGTAGACGCTACTGCTGCTGTGCTGCAATTCCTTGCTGAGCTATCGCCCGCCTCCGCGCCGCCTGCCCCTGCGCCCCCCGCCGCCACCGCCGCCGCTGCTGCTGTACGTCGCTGCCGCTGCTGCTGCTCTCACGCTCTTCTGTGCATATCCTTGAAGTGTGCGGTGTTTGTTGTGCGGATCAATGGCGTGCGTGGATTTTTCACAACCCTCATGTTCCCATACTGAGCCCAATATGTTTCTTTGCATGCCATAGTTGAGTAGATAGCCAGATGTCTCTGTGGATTATTGCAGTTTTAAGCATATCTGCCCTCGCGCCCCTTTTGTGTATGTTTTTGTAGCCATGTAACACGCAGCTTGCAAAGTTGGGTTTCAACCATTCAATCGTTCGTACTCACAGATGACGTGTTTCACATTTTTATAAATATCACGTATTTTTTGGGTAGCTTAGCTGCTGTGCTGCTGCTGTCGGTGTTCGTGTCTCCTGTGGGCACGTTTGTAAAAATAAAAATGGGCTACCTTGTGGTCTTGACCTCGCCGTGCCAGTGTGTGTGCCCCTTCCCCCTTGCCAGACGGTTGCTTCTGTAGACACTACTGCAGCATGCTGCTGTGCCGCAGTTCCTCGCTGGGCCTTTGGTCGCCTCTCCCCCAGCCGGTGCTGCTGCGTTAATGGAAGAATGCTCTGACGTTCGGCGTGTTTTCGCTGTTTTCGCGTACCTTAGTGTCCGGTACTTGATCTGTGACTGCTCTAGTTGACGTTATGTGTTTCTCCTGTGTTTCTGGTAGGATCTGTCCACTTTCAAATAACCAAAAGTAACTCGTTTCCCATACCTTAGCGCTCGCGACGCAGGTCATGCCGTCCGAATTCTTCTCCGAATTCGGCTAAGGTCAGGCTACTACCGTTGTCAATTGAAATTTCCTTACATCCTACCCCCCCACCCCCACCCCTCTTATTTTTTTTCCCGCGTTCCTTCTTGTTCAAACGATCCACCTAAAATCGAAATCGGTTATAGTAATAAACACTTCTACGCAATTGATGCCACGTCATTATCTTTCTAGGTATCCATGACGTAGCTTTAATTCACCCTCCCTTCCCCTCCCCCCCCCAACGCACCCCCGCCCTCCCAACGCACCCTCCTTCCCCACCACCGGAACGATCGCCTCAGCCTAGCACCGCGCGTACAGCAAGCCCCTGCAAATATGGGACCTGAACCTTTTAAAAACCATCCCCTACCCCCCTCCCCTCCCCCCCTTTTTTTGTTTTTTCCCCGATCCCTCTTGCTGAAACGCCCCACCTAACATCGAACTCACCTCATTATCACTCTATAGCCATCCATGCCGCTGCTCCAATGTAATCTCCCCCCCCAACCCCCCCTTCATCCCCGCCACCCTCACCATCGCCTAGACCTAGCACAACGCGTGTAGCAAACCCCTACATCTATGCGACCTAAAGCTGTTAAAAATCCTCCCCCCCCCCAAACCTCCCTCCCCCTCGAACGCTCCGCCCTCTCCTCACTGTTTGCATGACTTACAGGATATACATGAGAAATCTTTGGTTTCATTCCAAGACCGTCAGATTTATCCTCCTAAAGGATTTATAGTTTCCACGCACAGATTGAATCCCCCCCCCCCCCTCCCCCGACCCCCCCGCTCTCTCTCGTTCAAACTCACGCCCCAACGCGCTTAAAAACCCCGCCCTCCCCTCAACGGTTATATTACTTGCAGGATACACGCGATAAACGGATGCATTTCATTCCACAGCTGTCAGATTTTGTCCCCCTCAGAAACGGGTTCTATAGTTTCCGCGCACAGACTGCCTAACATCACCTTGTTGACCCTGATAGCTTCACTGTAGTTTAAAGGAGGGTCGCCGACCTATATCCTTAATGAGGACACACAACCCCTAATACGCGCGATCGGAGTATCACACACAGCAGCTTGCAAATATGAGTTTCGACTAAATCTTGGATCTCACAGCTGGAGTATATTATAATTTTCAAAATATATTACGTTTCCTCCTCGGTTTATATGTGTTTTTCAAACGTGTTCTCTTTCCATTTTTTCCCCGTCTAATTCTCGCGTATTCACAACACCACAGTTCTCTCACTACACACACGACCTCCGTATTTGCCTCTTGTTCTATCTTTCCAATTCCCCTATGCAGCGCACATAAACCTACTTTTGAGGCATGTATGTGCCCGTGCGCAATGTACACTCTCGACGAAAACCACAATTTTTAAAGGCATATGTTTCAAATGCATGTAGCAACTCAACCTCTTGGTACCGTCCATTACCGACCCCTTCTCTTAGCCACCTCATTTGCGCAACTAGTATGGAGGGCGGGGGCGCCGACATGCGGCTCCTCCCGATCCTTGCACATAATGGGCAAACAACCCATGCCCCCCCCGCTGGCCGTGCAACGCCGCCTCAACGTTTCGGCAACCGCAGTGCCCCTCGGTGAAATATACCCTGCGCCACAAGCCATCTATATACGCATCATTTGAATAAGTATTCCCGGGCAAGTGACTGAAGTCACTGCCGACAATATTGTAGACCGAGCACCGTGCGGAGGTATGTTGTGAGTTGTGCAGGTGTAAGGCTGTATGGTCCTACGAATCTAGTACTGCTAAGCGGGGATGCCTCCGGCCCTGCTCTAGTCACTCACTCGCGAGATGCTTTGGATGATGTCAGGGGCTGCCAGAGGTCGGTCAACCAAGTGAACATTAGAGGGCATTTATTAGAGAGCTGCTGTTGCTTACATTATTCGTAAAGCCTGTTTGGGGGTGTATCGTGTTGCTCTTTGCTCGCAGTGAGTGTGTCAATCCGGCGTTCTTTAATGCAGCTCAGCTGATTTCGTATGTAAGGAGCAGTATAATGCGGTAAACATGGACTTTTATAACGCAAATATAACAAAACCCCGGCGGACTTCTGATAATATACCGGGCACTCTATCGCAAAAAATCCTGGTACATCGGTGTTAGGCGCACAAGGTAGAGAAACAGTGCTGTCGCATCATCAAATCGTCATTGTTAGCGCTCAATGAAGTAATGTATTCACCGCACGCCCGAGCGATACCAACATTGGGCCAGTTAACTGATTTAGATACAGTACCTATAAAAGGCGTGTTCTCTCATACAGGCACTATTCGACTACTAGGCAAGCGCCTACAAGACGAGTTCAAGCCGCGTGTCACTAGGCCGCCTTTTAGTCGGACCTCCATCGTTTCGACAACAATGCTTGTCAAACGGAAACACCTGAAAAATTGGTTGAAGCTATAATGATCCCGACAATGAAAGCGAAAACGGACGCGCCAAGCTCATGCTATCCACCTGTTCATTATCGTCATATGTACTTGTATAGTGTTTTTTGTTTTTCATAATACATTATATGTGATGAGTTTGTTTTCGACGTACGACTCCGTTGGGCAACGAGGACAAGTCCCACTTTTCCTTGGCCGTCCCCCCTCTTCGAACAAGAGAGGGATGAGAGGGGGGCGTGGTAAATAGGGACGTCGTCGTCTTTGTGGAAACGGGGTGGTTTACCAACACTGGGTGGACGGGGGAGTCGAAGGGGGTGTCCCGCCCCCCTTGCCTTGTGGAAAGATCGTGGGGTGTCTGCCCACGCGTATCTATACCTGTCCAAACGTTTGGTCGGAGAAATACACACTAACGCTGATATTCTGGCAAAACACACACAACTCTAGTGGCTTATGGCTGTTGTGTCGGTTCTTCCTGGGAAGCTCTCAGCCAACATTGACTATTAAAAAAAATATATTACACTCCAGTTGTGAGATCGAATATTGTCTGGAAACCCATCTTTGCAAGCTGTGTGGGATACTCCGATCGCGCGTATTACGGGTTGTGTGTCCTCATTAAGGACATAGGTCGGCGACTCCCCTTGCAACTACGGTGTAGCTATCAGGGTCAACAGGTTGATGTTGGTCAGTCTGTGCGCGGAAACAATAAAACCCGTTTCTGAGGGAGACAAACTGTGACCGCTGTGGAAGGAAATGCATCAGTTTATCAAGTGAATCCTGTAAGTCGAATAACCGGTGAGGGGAGGGTGGAGGTTTTGTGGAGGTGGCGGCCTGATTCTGATCAAAGGGGGCGGGAGGGGGGGAGGGGGGTAAGGACTGGTGGGGCAGCTCAATTTGGGCGTGGAAATTGTATATCCTTCTTGCGGGGGAGGGGGGGGGAAATGTGGGGGGGAAGGGGGGGGGGGGGGGGGGGGGGGGGGGGGTGCTTCAGGTCGCATAGATGTAGGGGTTGCTATACGCCTGGTGCTAGGTCTAGGAGATGGTGCGGGTGGTGGGGAAAGAGGGGGTGTTGGGGGCGGGGGAGGGGTGGGAATTCCAGCAGCAGCATGGACGGCTCTAATATGATAATGAGGTGATATCCAGCGCGTGGAAGTGTTTATTACTCTGGCGGATTTCTCTATTAGGTGAGGCGTTTGAGCAAGAGAGAGCGAGGAAAAAAAACACAGGGGGGGGGGGGGGGGGGGGATGCAAGAGGTTTAGGTCACATGTTATATTACAATGCACTCCAGCATTAAAATCTAGGATTTGGTTGAAACTCAGTTTGGCCACATTGTGTGTGATAATCCGATCGCGCGTATTAATCATATATGTAGGGACTTGCTATACGCGCGGTGCTGAGTCTAGGCGATCGTGCGGGATGTGGGGAAGGAGGGGGCGTTGGAGGGGGGAAAGGGGGATGAACGAAAGCTTCGTCATGGATGGTTACAAAAATATTGAAGCTATAACAATTGCGTAGAAGTGTTTAATAGTCTGGCAGATTTCGATTGCAAGTGGGGCGTTTGAACGAACTGGGCGGGGAACAAAAGAGCGGGGGGGGGGAGGGGGGGGTTGGGGGGGGGGGGGGGGGGCATGAGTTGGGGATACGGCATGGATGGCTATAAAGATAATGAGATGATATCAGCTGGCTGGTAGTGTTTACTACCCTGGTAGATTTTGATTTTAGGTGGGGCTTTTATACAAGAGGGATCGGGGGGGGGGGGGGGGGTATTGTTCATACTTCGAAGTATAGTATAATCGTCGTTTACCACATCGATTAAGCGAAAAGATCACATACCGAAATGTTTTTGCGCCCGATGTTTGTTTTTCTTTTCATGGACAAAAAGGCAATATACATGACACGGCATCCCACGCTATCCACGAGTACCCTGTGCCGCCAGTAATGTGAGCGTACCGGTGTACATGTTGATCAGGAAATTAAGCTCTGTATCCAAAAGGAACATGAATCGTTGCATCGATAATATGCGATCCGTACATCGCAAGAGGCTATTATTTCAAGTCGTCCAGAACGTGTGAATCAATCTTACACTGAATCTATGTACTATACGTTAAATCTAATATGAATATACGCCCTGCCGCACATATACGCTATCCGCGAGTATTCCAAACACTGACATTTTTTTGTCGATATACCAGGATATATCATGTGTGTACCCGTGTACACGTTAGAGAATATAACCAGCACCTGATACTTTATATGATCACGTTGCGTGGGTATAGTCTAATGGCCATTTCATCAACGTAGTTTGCCGAGGTACGCGACGTAGGGTCGGTGGAATTTCACATTTCGCTCATTTTTTATGTCTTTGTCGACAGGTTTTGATATCTTTACCACATAACCCGCCTATTTAGTGCCCACGGCGCCAGCCATATTACCAACCACAAGACCAAGATCTCATGCTTGGTCGTTGAGCGGCGCAGGCCGCAAAGCCAATTTTCATAAGTACGCACTAATATTTTTCCCGGCGGTTAGAACACCTTGGTCACAGCTGGCATTGCAGCAAGCTCCCATTTGTACCCCCTTGCCAATCCCCCTATCTCTTTTCACTAGGATGGCAGCGACACTGCCGCCCTTGGTGTGTAGCCTCGCCAAGCCAAAGGAAGTAGACATGACGCTCCAGCACGATTTCCAGCACAACAGTACCAACCAGAAGGAATGCCATAAATCCATAACCCATCGAAACAGCATTCTGAATGTCAGTCCAGACCCGTTTCGTCTATCTTCGCCCTAAATAACGTGGGATCCCGGCCGCGTTCATACGCTAACTCACCTGTCACGCCACGAGCTCAATTTGATAATGTTGTCGACTGAATTGCAGTGCCACGATCGGTAGGTACATCTTCCTCATTGTTTTGTTCACGTGTTCCCCTCTTCCATCTCGGGCACCTTCACCGAGGAGGTACATACACTTAACGCCCTCCGACGTGGAACTCTTTTCACTCTCATCTCTAGCCACATATAGCTCCCTATTCACCGGAATTGACAGCAATTGACAGCGAAACAGCATGTAAAACGCTTTGCACAGATCGTGTCAACAACCTAGGGGCCGTGTAACAAAACAATGCCTAAGTCGATATGTCCATGGATCCTGTGCGAACGCGCATTACAGTAGATACTGCACGTCTGCTATGTGTGGCACGCTCTTCGAGAGAATGTATACCAGGACCAGGGACAGTAAGCACCTCAGGCTATACACCTTGGAATTTCGAAAATTAGTACCACCAACAGTTTCAGCCTCATCAACGTGATCTGCCTTGCACGTTAACGTTTTGTTTCTTTTGTAACGGGAGCAAATCCGATTGCCGGAACAAGCACTGACCCGTGGATCGTCTGTAACTAAAACCAGGACGTTGATGTGTGGATGCAACATGTTGACTTTCGCTGGGATTCGATACCTGGCAATCCATACTGTCGCTATTATTTGTTCCTGATATATAGTATAATTGGTATCATATTTAATATATCCCTAATCTCTGTTAATATGGTAACGGTTCTGTTGTGTAACAACGCTTGCAAAGTTGCAAACCTCACCTCCCCACCAGATCCGTGTACCCCGAATGAACACGACCCCCTCTTCGACCTCATCGCGCGAACACCGGACTTTGCAAACACGATTTGGGCATTCTGATGGCAGCGTCAATGGTCTCAAATGGGCTTAATGATAACGTCCGGGTCCTTGGTTGGTGGCTTGTCTAGTATGAAGAGTACCCGGCAGCTTTCACTAAATGCGTCAGGCCCCAGCGCTTTTAGTATGGCGCAATTTGACGTCTGTGCTGTGAATGGATTCCGTGTGCCGAACATATCGCGGGCCCATCTCGTCGCGTCCAACTACCTCCGCATTGAATCCCAAATACTGAGTACGTGGTGCTGGACTTCATTGCAGGTGGTCGTTGGAGGGATCTCAGGGCCTAGCCCACAACGACCACTGAACTGAGACCGCTTGACGATCGAGCAACATCCCTCGAACAGGTTACCAGCTCTTTAAAATTAATGTACCACGCGTAATGACCACGGGTGTTTGCCACCAGACAGACGTCTTCTATGTTAGAAATGTGGTGGTGCCTAACTGATGGCGGTCTTCAGAGGCTAACCGTCGTGGCGAGACAAGCGCGAGCCTTACTGATGCTGGTTTAGACGATGGTGGATCACTTTAAATGGGCTCTCGTTGGGCCAACAAAAAACTTACGTCACTACGGCTTGTTCAAGTTCAGATGCAGATGTGAAGAGTGAACTCGATGTGCAAGCACTCGTGTCTCTTCGTTTTTGCTGTAACACAATATCTCGTATGGTAGTATACGGTACATGCAACACCCTAATCAATCTTACGCACGTGACGTAGTAAACACTTCGATCATACCCACGTGACCTAGTCGACGCTTTGATCTTACGCACGTAACCCGTCAACACGTTCTTACTTGGTGCAACGCAGTACCGTATATGCGTCCTCTTCCATAATAAAGAAAACAACTTCAATCACATGGTTCGACAGCTTACCCAGTACTCTGCATACACTCATTTGACTATGTAATGAACATCTTCTTTTAACCGATGCATTCCTTGTGGACCCTACCATTGAACACTCCTCCTTAGATAAAACCACCATACCAAATATTTTAGGCCATAATCACACTTATAACATGCTGGTTTGAACCGCAGTTTGCATATAACTCCGTGGCAGAGTGTGTCATCTTTCTCTGCTCAGCTTTACTCTAGTTTCCTTTTCTAAGGCTTTTTTTGAGGAGACAAGATCGTGTTAGCGTGTATCCTCCTATTTCTGCTCAGCCTGCGTACGCTATGTTTTAGATCTTCCGAAGATCCTTTCACCGCGCCCCCCCGTTGGCCGGTACGTTCTCTCTATCGATGTTGTGCAACTCAGCTCTCAATACACGTCACGGTGGACGTTATAGAGATAATGGTGTCTTCGGCTAGATGGGCAATCACCTCCGTCGCTTCCGACGAGGTCTGCCTTATTTCTGCTCTAACGGAATCCATTACTGTTGACTGTTCGTGTGTAAGTTCCGCTAGACATTCTTTGTTCTCTCTTTCGAGTCTAGCCTTCGTGCGACTAAGGCTGTGCCTGCATTCGTCTTCCTGCGTCTTGAGCTTATCCAGATAATACTTCTTCCACGCCCCCCGTTCGTAGTCAACCCCCTCGGCCTGCACGTTGCTATCAAGTGTTCGAGCTGAGACAATCTGATCTAAGCTTGTGGTGGCAGCTTTGGCCCATGTGCCGGTGAGAAACTCAAAGAAACGCTGGGCTTCCATCAAGTCCTCATATTCCTCTCTTTCTATTACATTCATCACAAATGTTCCAAATGACTTATCGGAGTAGTCTTCGACGCCTTGCATGATGGTCCAGTTGACGATATCCGCCGCTACCTCTTCTCTGTAGTGTTCTTCCGAGGGAGGATCCCTGTCGTACAAGCGTGTTCGCTGTTCTTGTCCCGTAGCTATACTGTCGTCGTAAATACCCCCGGTGTGAGCCTCGTCGCGTTCCTGGTTGTCGGACATGGTGTAGATGTTGATATAGTAATGTGTGATGATGACGTGTGGCTTCGTTCAAATGGCTCCTCCTGATCTCGACACATCCTGCTGTCGAATTCCTGTATTTATGTAAAATACGCACGTTGTCGTCATAACTTGGTCTCCGTCCAGGTCGATCTTGGATTACTTCCTTTTCTCTTCGTCGTTTCTTGGCGTGTACTCATTGTCGTCGTCATTGTGAACTCTCTTCCTTCGGGTCGATCTTGGGTTGCTGGTTTCCTCCTTTGATCTCATTTCTTGTTGTGTATACCTCGATATGGTTTACTAGGTGCCGATGCGTGTTCTTCGTCAGGAACTTAGTCCCTACGTATGTTAGTTGTTTCTGTGTTGCCGTGGTGAGTGGTGATTTTGCCGTCCTTGACTAGCTCCTTCATGTAAAAGAAGCGCAGAGCGATGTGTTTCGTGCGAGAGCTGTACGTGCTGTTTCCTGCTATGTGTAGAGCTTCAGTGTTGTCGCCAAAGAGGGGTACAATTTCAACCATCTTCCAAATCCCAGCTCGGCCATCATGGTGGCTATATACACCGCCTCCTTCCTTGCGTGTGTCATTGAGACGAGTTCTTCCTCCAAAGTCGACTGCGCCGTCACGCTCTGGAGCGCAGTCTTGAAGCTCAGTGGTCCTCCAGCCAGCATGAACAAGTAGCCGGAGGGTGACTTGCCGTTGTCAGGGTTATTTCCCCAGCTTGCATCGCAATACCCCGTCATTTCGAAACACCCTGTCTTGTACGTGATTGCCAGGCCCATATCTCCCTTTAGGTAGCGGAGAGGATGCTTTTTCGCTGTATGCTTTTCCGCTGTATTGTGTAGTTTGGATGGTTTGCTCATAGCTCGGTCCGGTTGGTTGACGGCGTAGGAGGTATCATAGCGCGTACATTGGCTCCGGAACATCTGAGACCCCGTGATGGCCTGGTAAAGTTGGATGCCCGTAGAGTCTAGCAGCATCGTGTTATGTTCCTTGGGGGATAACTCCGCTCCTGCTCCCGTCGTGTGCACTGGGTTGCATTATGCAATGCCCAATCGCGCCAAGACTGACTTGCCGTAATGCTCTCGGTTAACGGTCAGAGTCTTAGCCTTCCTTTCTCTGGTGATTTTCATGCCTAGCACCATCGAGACGTCTCCCATGTCAGTCATGGCGAATCAATCCATCAGCTGGATTTTGAGGTCCATCAGTACCGGCGTGTCTCCTCCAAGAAGAAGGAGGTCGTCTACGTACATGGTCAGAACGCTGACGTTGTCGTCTGAGCCGAAGACGTAGACACATTGACCAGACGCAGTCGCTGTACACCCCGTGTCTCTCAACGAATCGTCGATGGTGTTGAACCAGTTGCGAGGGCTTTGACGAAGCCCGTACAGACTTTTCTTGGGTTTCATCACGTTGGGACGTTCAGTTGTAGCGTCAAGCGATTCGCGTCCTGGAGGAGTCATCACATACACCTCCTCCTGTACCTCGTCGTTTAAAAACGCCGTTTGTACATCAAGCTGGAATTCTTCCCAGCATTCGCTCGCAGCTAGGGCGAGTGCGATGAGGATGCTCTGGGTATGGCATACTGGTGCATATGTGCAGCCACAGTCGATTCCATTTTGTCCCGATCACCTTGTGCCCCGGTGGCACTGAGTCTGGAGATAACAGGTCGAAGACTGCGTGTTACGGGAGGCTGTCAATCTCCTTGTTTGTGCCTTCTTTCCGCTTGGTCGCTTGTGGCGATTCCATCGCCTCCTTGAACATGTGCGAGATCGTAATGACCTCCTCCGAACTGTGCTCAGAGACAGGATTTCCAGTAGCTAGGGTGTAGTCAAGGTATACTTCCATCCTGTGCTCGTGAAATGCGCCTGACCTGTGTTCGGGTTCAGATACCAACGCGTATCCCATCATGTTTCCTTCTCGTGAGGGACCTCTGCGTCACTTGCCATTGAACTAGTGAGCAATCTCAGGTTACGCAGTTCTCGCTGCTGATGATGGTTTAGGGTTTCGTGTGAGACCGGAGTTTGGGCACCACTTGCGCGTGTGCCCATACGTGTTGCACCTCCGAGTTCGTTGTCTGTCAATATGCTCCAGTCTGGGTCGTCTCGAATGTCAGGTCACTGTCGGCGCCTTTAGCGGCTGGCTATTCTGCGCCAGCTGATGCTCCGTGGTCCATATTTCCTACTCATGAGCTTCATCAGTTCCTCCTGGAGGCTGTCTATCTATTCGCTGTGGGTGATACAGATGTCGTCCGTGTTTTCTGCCGGCGAGCTGTCCTCGTGAGTACTGACTGTGTCGCCGGTGGTGTCGCCCGCAGTAGAGCCAGCCAGTGTCAATGCTGGGGTCTCGATGAAGATGACGTTGCGGCTTTCTGTCACTCGCGCCGTCTTGTTTCTGTGTATCCGGTATGCTTTGCTGTTCAAGCTGTACCCACAGAGTACCCCTTCGCACCACAGAGGTACTCCTTCGCAGGCATTGTCCTTGAGTTTGGGCAGCAGCAGCAGCAGCAGTGCTAAGAAACGATTATGTCTCCCAGGTGCGACCAAGCCTGCATGTTCTACCGGATGCTTGTTGCCGTCCGTATCGATGAGTTTTCCCGAAATCGTACCGGTCGCTGTTCCCGGTAGAACGTGTCGTCCTGCGGTCAGTATCTTGTGGGGTTTCTCGAGTGGCTTGTGGTTTAGCAGCTTGTCCTTCAGACCCGGGTGAAGTTCATTATCAAAGTAGTGCCCGGATGTTCCACTATCCATCAGCATGGTCAAGGTTTTCGGAGCATGTCTGGGTGTGGCAGCACTATTAATAGTCTCCCTTCTCTCGGTTATTTGCGCAGTTCCCTGAAACTCTGCTGATGGGGTCTACCCAGACGTCACGAAGGCATACCCGAAGTCGTCTTCTTCCGTCGCCGTCGACTCAGTCTCTGTGTGAGCACTTTGTACTTCTCCCCGTGGTTGGTTGTCTGTATTGTGCTTCCCTGTCTGAGCGTTGCACTCGGCATTGCTGTGTGTCGTAGAGTTGTGTATCGAGCATCATTTTGGGGTAGCAGATCGCTCCTCCTTGCTGTGTGTGCGGACTCGCTTGATGTGTCCGGATTCTTGGCAGTTGTAGCATCGTACATTCCGTGATCCTTTGGTGTTTTTCATTGCAGTTCCTCTGACGGCTAGCTTATTTACATGTTCTGGTTTCGAGAGTCAGTCGATGTACAAGTTTCTCATCATTGATTGAATCTAGTTGACGCCAAAGTTTGGGACGTGAAAACTCGTTATCTTCACGAACTTGTAGTCGTCGGTCAGGCCTTGCAATAACATGTATTCAAACCTTTAGTCTGAGATTTTCTCTCCCATTTCATACAGTCGCTCTCGAATCTCAATTATCTTGATGGCATAGTCAACAGGATCTTGCTCTTCTTCCATCCGGAAGCTCATAAGCTCCTCGTAGCAGGCCCGCCTTGCGCCCTTGCTGTTGCTGTTGTACTTGGTGTACAGAGCGTTCCGCGCCTTCTGTCCGTGTCGCAGACCCCCCGCTGAAGTCCTGTCTTTATATTATCGAACTAGTGTAGCTGCAAGGATGCTAGTGACAAGGTAAAGTACGGAGAAGAGGGTCTCACACGCTCGCTTCCAGCGTTGAATTTCCACCAGATTCGTCCGGATGTCCGGGGTGTCACTGCCTGTGATTGCTGGTACCGGTTCAACATATCCGTTCAGAACATCATCACGTCTTTGTTTGACATAGATATCTACGCGGGTCTTCGAGCTCGATTCGCGATAGTTGTCCGGTTTGGTCCCATGGCATTATTCCTTATGGTTGATGTCACCATGTTAGCGGGTTCCTCCATGACTGCTCTGAATGGGTTGCTTGTGCTGGCCTACGCCGTCGTGTTTATTCTCGCACTCAGCCCGATCGTGTCCGTGGGACGCCTGAGGCGCGCCGACCCGCTCGCCGGGCTTCCCTATTTCTTCTTGTCGCTCCATCTTGTACCCAGATCGCCTGAAGCGTGCCGGTCTGTTCACCGGGCTTCCTTTTCCCGTTCAGCTCGATCTTGTACGCGGATCGTCTGAAGCGTGCCGGTCCGTCCGCCCTGCTTCCTTTTCTCGTTCAGCTCGATCTTGCACGCAGATCGCCTGAAGCTCGCCGGTCTGTCCGCCGGGCTTCCTTCTTTGTGCACGCTGTTCCACTGCCGTTTGACTCGACTCATGTTTGGTTCCAAGCTTCTTGCGGAGTGTTCCAGGAAAATCGCCAGTCTTGTGCTCCACCGCAGGGGATGTTCATAGGCTGTGTGTTACGCGCTACCGGGGGCTCACAACCTGTTAAAAATGTGGTGGTACCTCACCGATGACGGTCGTCAGAGGCTAACACAGAGTCGTGGGGAGACGAGCTCGAGCCTTACTGATGATGGTTTACACGATGATGGATCACTTCAAATGGGCTCTCGTTGGGCCAACAAGAAATTTTATGTCACTATGAACTGTGCAAGTTCAAAAGCAGATGTGACGAGTGAACTCGATGTGCAAGCACTCGTGTCCCTTCATTTTTACCATAACAAATTATCTCATACGGTAGAATCAAGTACATACGACACCCTGATCAATGTCCACGCACGTGACGTAGTAAACAACTTCGATATTACGCACGTGGCCTAGTCGACGCTTTGATCGTACGCACGTGACCCGTCAACGCGTTATTACTTGGTGGAACGCAGTACATTTATTTATCCTCTTCAATACTAAAAAAAGCAACTTCTATCACATGATTTGACAGCCTACCCAGTACTTTGCATTTTTTTTTTTTTTTGCACACTTTTACTTTCCACCTGCTGGACAAGCCGTGGTCACAGGTTTCATCCCTTCTCCTCCCAGGTTCTTGCCTTCAGTTTCCATCGCGCATTGGGTTCACCAATCCCACTGCTTCATCGAGTGTGGCTAACTCACGCTCCCGCGCTTTCCGCAAGTCAATTTGTCCAGAAGAAAAAGTCCCAACTAATTTATGCGAGTATGCACTCGGCGGGGCTCGAACTCACGAAACTGACCTATACCAGGCTCGAGGATAACCTGATACTTCTGCATACACTCATTTGAATATGAACTGAACATCTACTTTTAACCGATGGATTTCGTGTGGATCCTCCTATTTAAACTGCTATACCGTCAATACTACCAAGGACCTTACTGTGACCCCCTCGCCACCTGTCGTTGAGCATAGTACCAAGGAAGCATAGTACTCGTGCAACGCCACCCCTCAACTACGTAACCGGGATATTTTGCCCATAATACACTTTATACTCGAGAAAAGGCGTGTTCGACACCATTCAGTCTACAAAGTACGACATAATTCCCCAACTATTACTTGTATGTGCTCCGGAGATATAAGGTTGCGTTTATTCATTGAATATATTGTTCTTGAAAGGTAAGAGCAGTGTAAACTTTAAAGCTGTGTGCGAGGCTTAGCGCGATTAAGATCTTGCTCCAACATGAGTTTCCTTTGAATCATCAATGGTTGGCCGACAACACTTGGTTGCGATGACCCCCGTTTACAGTGAACAAAATTTTATCGATTATTCCCACTTCAGTAGCGGATAGAGCATTGTTAAGGTTCCATTTTAATGGCCGGCGGGGAACATGAGAACACTCGAGTTTCAACTGTGCATAGATGGAAGTATTGAGTAGTGTTGCTGTGGGACATCCGCACGTCTTGTCGGCCGTATCTCGTACCTTCGTGCGTGTTTGTGCTAATTTGGGAATATGCGTACATTTTCCGTTTCATCGCCGGTGTCTACAAACGTCAACATACCAAATCGAAACGTCAATATACCGGTACAGTGGAAGGTTTCGCAGAGCTCGACGATCGGTCCGATAGCAACTTCGCTCTAATGTTCCAAAACCGCGAAATTAAACCTCTGGGCCGTAGATGCTGTCAAATGATGTCAAATGCTGTCTAATGCTATTTACGCACCACATGCTTTGACAATATCTAACCGATACCATGTACTTGCTCCACGCGTGCGTCGTTGTCTGTTGTCCGCATTGGTTTTGGCTGCAGGGGCATGCTGGTAGCTGGGTTGATCATCGCGTTTATTTCGGGAGTACAATCAGGTCCATGCTCATCTCAGACTATTTCAGTGAACGTAACTACATCCGGCGACGTACAGCGTCTAATGGACGCTATGAACTGTTCTGGTGAAGCAGACTTTAACGTTGCCTGGTACAGCACCCTGCAGCTTTATCAGAGGATCATCGTCGCCAACAACAAACACCTGGAAATTGTCGGGTTCGGATATCCAACGGTCAGCGCGATGGTATACAGCACAAACGAATGTCAACCTGCCGTTGAAGCTGCCGATACGAAGGGCATGTTTTCAGTCTCGAATCGATCGACTCTCACCATCAGCCACATGGTTCTCCACGGAGGGTGTTCAAGTGATGGGGGGGCGATGGCGGTGCATTCTTTCAGTCTTCTCTACGTGAACGACTGTATCTTTACGGGCAACAGAGCTGACAGTGGAGGTGAGATGATACGAGGAAAACATTGCCATCGCTGTGGGGCTTCAGGAGGAAACCTGTGGATAAACAGTGACCTTTAACGCATCGTCCGCAAGCAAGATGAGGAGCTGGAATAGGATCTTCGTCCGAAGTGGAAGGAGCGGGGATGGGCGCCACGTGATCAACATGGAATCGCCTGCACCGATGAACCCCATTCCTAATAGCCATAAGACACAGCACAATACATCGCTTTAGAGGTCGCTGTTGATGAATCCGTACAGGACTAACGTCAGCACATATTTTTTACGTGTACAGCGCCTTTAACCCACTTCAAACCTGAGCAATACTCGGAAAGCATTTCTGCCACAGCTGCAGAAATAATACGCCCCCCAACCCAGTGCATTTTCGTCGAAGATAGGTACCCCGCCCATCGCAGTTGTCCGAGGCGTTGACCCGAAGGTACTAATCTCAACTGCTGCTCACTTCTATTGGTGTCCAATACGTTGCAGACGAGCTCCATGGCAGAACGTTGGCTGTTTGTTTTGTGTGAATACTAAGCTCCGTTAGACTGACCATGTTTGACATTGGAAACGGGTCGACATCAAAATGCAGAACGAACCATACCGTTGATGACAAGAACGGTTGGTCAAAAACTAACACACAACTGACGGCTCGATAGTAATCAATTAATCACTAATCAATCAATCAACTAATCAACTCAGCAACTCCGAAGTATCATTGAAATCTATGCTTTATTTTCCTGTTGGATTCGGTTTACGCCAATATTGCTCAAGCAATTGCTCGCAGGGTTTTTTTCCCAGTTTCGGTCAAAGTATGCTCTAACTCACAGACCGAGATGTGCAGCTTTCTCCGCATGGTAGAAAGCTACGACGCTTTAAACGCCCCTTCCAAAGATATTTGATTCGACGGGCCACGCATCATAGTGATTACTGTTTCGCATACATTGCTTAGTGCGTTGCTCGCGGTCAGGCTTGAGAAATAATCAAGATGGCCGCTAGCCTTGAACGGGCAGACTATGTATGTTCCGGGGAATGTACGTTGTACGCTCCAGTCATCACGAAGACAATGCATATTTCAACAGTTGGCTGACATGTTATTGCGGGCGTATTTCGAACTATACAACGTGATGGTTGACGAGGTCAGCATGTCTCTGCGACCGGCCACCCCAGTACGATCCCTGGTATTTCCCCAGTGTTCTACGTGCGTGGTGAAAAGCTGAAAATCGTCCTCCACTGCACCTCGATCAGATGGACGGGCTTATTTTTGATCTGTTTACACTTGCGGGGAACTGTATTATATAGAGGGCTTCATATAGCAATACTATAAATAACGCCAATGCCGACGAAAGCTAAAACCCGGTATTCAATGGCGATCACGAAGCGTTATAATTCCTATTGCTCGTGTCAATCCAGCCCACATGGAATAACAAATGACCACCGCATCGAATACCATAGGGGGACTTTCCATCACGGGTGGACGGGACTCCCCCGTTTTGTCGATAGCGTATAAAGAGGCGAAAGGCCGACCTTGTGAGTACCGTTTGGAATGTCAAATACAACAAACACGGGCGGATTTTCCCGCGTTCTGCGAGCTTGGCGTCGTGTTTGCATTTTCGAAAAGGTGTCTCCGACGTCTGCCGTTTGCCATTTGCCGACGGTGGGTGGGTGGGTGGGTGGGTTTACCGTCACTTTCTACAACGTGTTCAGAAGATCTGCGTTTCCCCGCCTACACTGCTCTGTCGACAAAACGCTCAAACCGCGATGGAGGGCTGCCCAACGGGGCATTGATAGCCGCATGCTATTGCGATGAATATGAAGGTCACTTAGCAGTTTCATCACGGAGTACTGATTGTATGCATATACCATCCATCTACACCGTTCGCATCGTACCAATGCCGAACGCGAGCAAATAAATATCGGTTGTATGTTGGCTCGTAAATCATATTATCGTTCGACGTCGTTGAAGTGAATCACATAGAGTATCAAACATATATACCTAGTACTGCAGTAAGGGTCGTTCTTATCGGAGATGTGAACTTCCCAAGTTTCCTCTTTTTTTCCCTGCTAACCCTATAAAAAAACGTCTGCCTTATTATCGGGTGCGGGGTTGTGTGTCTTTTTTTCGCCTATTTTTTAAAGCCGACCCATAAAGCGAGGCCGCCACCACCCACACCAGCAGTCAAACGCGTCGTCACACAGCAAGAATGAACGAACATCCCGGAAGACCGCAGAGGAAAGCACCCAGGCCAAGTAGATTCGTAGATAGTCGCTCGTGTCTTGAGAGCATAGGCTGTAGCTCACGGTGCCAAGAGCATGCCGAACACGACGAGGACACCAGCGATAGCCTTCTTCATGTTTCTGCGCCTCCTGTCTGGATAATTGGGAAGGCTGAATAATAGTTGTTTCGTCCGACACAAGGATGAGTCTTCCGGAGGCCCAGGCCGCTTTATTGCATCGACCATAATGTTAGACCGCCCTGGTCAACGTTTAAAGCTACCCGGTGGTCCCAGCGTTGAGCCACGGCGATTATCGGAGCACTGCCTTCGAAACATGGAAATCGGCGATAGGATTTCCAAATATATATATATATATGTGATTGTTAACTTTTCCAATTTTTTGGAACTGAAGAATTTCACAAATTATGACAGAACGCCTCCGTATTGTAAGACACGTTTAAGTTTCACAAATATGGTAATTTACCAAAAATTTCAAATTTCAGACATAATAAAATGTCTCCGATAAGAACGGCCCTTAGCAACGAGACTATCGACCAACATACTAGAATTCATCTTGCGGAAAGAGTGCCTGGTTCTAGCTTTCGAGAAACGGTTTGTGTACGCGTTTTCGTGTTGCTCTCAGTCGGGTTTATTTCGCGGTGGCTTCGTTGCTTCACGATGAGTAGGTCATTTGTACTGTGTGAGAGGTATTTGCTCTGTGTGACGTATTTACGTACTGTAGGCCAACCTACGGGTTGTACGTTTGACGCCGCATTCTGTCTCATGGGCTCAGCACGCCCTCCTCCGGATCCGTCTGTCCAAACGCAGGTGCTATTTATGCAAATGGATCGGCGATTTACATCAACGGTGCCACGCATTTTTCCAACAACTCTGCTGAAGAAGGAGGTGGGAAAAACAAGTACTTTGAAGCATCCGTTGAATTGAATAAACGGAGGCGTCAAATCCGCGCAGTGTCATACTCACCACACCGAACCCACTCCGCTGTCAAAGAAGATATGACAACTTCCCGGAACAACAGACCTGTGCGTGGACTTTACCGGAGGGCAACGGATGATGGTGTTATGATGATGATGATGATAATGATAATGATGATGGTGAAGATAATGATGAGAATGATGAAGATGATGATGTCGAAGATGATGAAACAGTAGCGGAGGCTTGGTTAGAGAACAGCACGGCGAATCAATGATAAAACATGAAACCTGGTCCACGCTGGATGTCTAACTTGATAATGGACCGGTTTTCTCCATCTTTGGAGTAACGACTCCCGCATTAGTGGTTTCTTGTACCCCTAAGCTGAGCTATCTACCTTCTAGTTCTGTCGTCACATTGCTATATCAACATAACCTCTTTGGTGTACCAGTACATGTGTCAATTCAATATATTTCCTGTATTTTTAGGGGTCACCCACTGCTGTTCACTGAACCTGTGTATAATGGAGAGTTCATCCGAAATGCTTGAGCGGCGCGTAAATGTCTTGTGGTACGCTGATGTTGACATGCAAGCTCGCCATGCTACGAACACTCCCACAGGTGCAATTTACGCTGATGAATCGGAGGCTATCATCGGCGGAAACACTTCTTTCTTATATAACTCGGTGACCTCTAGTGGAGGTAAGAGCTGCAGCAGGAGTTGGTCTCCGGCAAGCGATTTAGGGCGCGAAGTTGACGGGTACCCAGAACAATGTCAATAAGAAAAACGCACGGCAAGTGCACCGGGAGAGACTGTCTAGATGAACCCGTTTGTTCGCGTGTTCTTCAACCACCATATCGCCACCTCACGATTAGTGCGATAGGACCTTCACGGCCTTTGAGACGTGCCTTGCTGCGTTTTTTGGATTAATAGCGCTGCCCGAACGGCGCAAGGCACCTGCTCAAACTGGGTACGGCCTACCAACCAAGGATAACGCGTTCATTGCATTCTTGTGTTTTTGAAGAAATGCCTGTACTAAGTAGACTTCGATTCGTCTTTTCCATCGACAACTGTTTTTTATTAGCTTGTGGCTGAGAAGGTGAACGTATCACGCCTTAAATTACATTGGCATTCATTTAATAATCTGTAAATATCATGTCTATTTTGCAAACCACGCGCATGCCTGCACTATACATAGCTTTTAAAAAGCGATTGTGCGGAATTCACAATGTCGTGGTAACGTGCTCGACCACTGCCTTCCGGTCTCTCAGGTGCAATGTACGCTGAAGGGTCTTCAGTTACAATCGCCGGGAGCACTTCCTTCGACCACAACACGGCCACATTTTCGGGAGGTGGGCAAACACGCGATTTTCTGCTGTTTCCTTGGTGCATGCATTACCAATAATATATGCACGGGAGTGTAGAACGGTCGCGCTTGCGTTGTGTTTCATATCTTGCTCGATGGTTTCGATCAGACTGAGCCCATGCTCGATGTTTTTTTTCCGGAAACTCTTTGGGCAAGTCATTCCAAGTAGGACATTGTGCTGGGGGTGCATTCATCATGTACGCTTGGGTGTTGTTTGTTTTCGAGTGCTGCCGACATTGCTATGCTCGTAGCCGGTTAAGATGTTTCGTGTGGTTTCACGACACTGGAATGACTGCCACAGCATTCCATTTCGACTGCCACAACATTCTGTTTTAGTAGGACATTTTTTCGCAGAACGGCAGTATTGTCGCGATGATTGAAAAAGTTCAAACTCTTCCGTGCGAAGTAGAAGGTACTGAATAACTTTGACAAAAATTCGTGGGAGTACGCCAATGCTTTAACTTCCAGCTAAACGGCAAACAGCGTCGGGCACGTTCTGCAACCCGGGCTGCGAGGGTAAAGAGTATTGCACAGTGCAACTGGGGGTTATGTATTATTGGTAAACGTGCGAGGCGATATTATGCTTGCACTGTTCTGCACTTACTTGTTTGTAGTCGGTTGGCTCAACGGCGCATGGTGCTTGGTAGGTGGCTATATACTTGCTATATCCCAAGGGTCCCTAGGGTGTGACGTCTTACAACCTCCTCATAAAAACGCTTGCACAACGTCTTAGGTTTTCTCAGCTGTGAGATAGCTTCATTTGTTCTTTGTTGCATTGTACATATATTTTGACAGCCGCGTGGGATACCTTGGTGGCGAGTGTTTTTTTATATGAAGCAAAACGCAGCTTATTGAGGTTATGCATACGATATGGTTCAATTTAATTTGTCCTGTTTGTTTCGCTCTACGGTTGCTGTTTGCAGGTATGTTTTCCCACCCTATACGATAGAAATCTGGCTCTAACCCCGACCCTCAATACTGTACCGGACTTGGAGTTTAGCGTGATATGCAATGCATACGTGATTAGCTCGTCACCGTACGCCCTACTCTGCTAGACTAACTCACGAACTGGTCTCGCTCTGATCAGCCAAGCACATATGACGACTGCCATTTTTACGCCTTCAGCCGCTTAATGGGACTCTCTGGGATAAGAGCGTGATTGCCTGGGATCGCGCATTAGGAGCGACTTGTTCGCCCATGGAAGGACGTTAAGAGGTTCACTCTACCAAGACTACAGGACCGTTTCCCATGGCTTGGAACACTACAATCCACAAAGCGCAAACGATACTCTAGACGTAAACCTCGGTTTGCTTGCCCGCCTCCTACGATCCTATGTGCAAAGCACGCAAAGATCCTGATGGAAGTGGAACGACATAGTAGTGTGACCTGAGAACAAGTGTGATTGTCCGTGTGTTGCCGCAGGAGCAGTGCGCGCTTTTGAATCGAAGGTCAACATCGCAGGCAAAACACGTTTCTACAACAACACTGGACCCGAGTTTGGCGGTGAGAACGTGAAGGAACACTTGATAGGGTTTGGTAAAATTGGTACGATGCCTCATTGGGGCACAGTACGGAGGACCTATACCTCGCTACCGTACACCATCGAGCACTTTGATCTACAAAGGACACGTACTAAGCGCCTGATATGCGTCTATGTATTGTTATTCCGTGGGTTACATAATGTGCGACATGCATCACGTTCAGTTGACTTCCGCACCTAGCTCTAAGGACATCCTGATCAACTGATGAACGAATACTTGCCATGTCCAACCAACAATCCCAGTCTGATTTTGACCCTCGTATGTCATGTCGTTTCAGCTTTACACACCTACTGTTGCTCCCACAGTGAATATCACCGAAATTGTTGGGCCAATTGCGGGGTTACAGATTACCCTACGTGCGGTCGTGCAACGAAACCCCCCAGACAACGTCTTTTCAGGGGGTCCATGCTATATTGCGAACTCGTCGTTGCACAGCGATGGATGGTAGTACCCTCACTTCGTGTTCGAGTGTTCGACAGTAACACGTCCTTAGAGTGAATACTTTTAGCGTCTGTTTTCACGTAGATGCTGAAAAAGCAGCGCTGGATGAGCCAAGAACAAATAACCTTTTTTTTTCCAGTGGTTTGATGTCACTCGCGCGAATGACCTCCCTGTTCCTTGCGGTCACGGGCTTTCGTTCTGTTTATCGTTCTCGATACTTATACGAAAAGGGATGCTTAGCGACGCTGCACCAAAAACATCGCCGAACGTGTTGTTGTCAGTGAGATACAGAGTCACTCGCGCGAGTATAGTAAAGTCTAGTATAGTAAAGTATAGTATAGTATAGTATAGTACAGTATACTATAGTATGATATTGTGATAGTGTGATAGTGTGATAGTGTGATAATGTAATCGTGTAATAGTGTGATAGTGTGATAGGGTGGTATCTCAGCCTCGGTAGTGAAAATTGTTGGAAATATCCTACAATACCGTAGCCTTGATCCCAAGTGCAACCATGGAAAAAGCTATAGATATTCCCTGTTGTTCAGTTGTGTCAGGTGTGTTAGTTGTGTCAGTTGTGTTAGGTGTGTTAACTACAGAACAAGGCTACGGTAGGGTGGACACCCGAATCGTTCACTACTGACCTTGAGCCCCTCGCGCGAATAACTCAGAATCTTACGGGCAAGAATCATTTAGGTGATCGTGTTGGACCGTCGAGGATAATGATTCCATCGCGGGCCGATTTCGTCAAGCTATGGTACCAAGAAAACGTAAGACCGCGGAGGAACAGAGGGGCTACACGCGCAAGTGACCCCGAGCCAAGGCGAAAATGCACGCCCCAAACGGGAGCCCCCCCTATCTTAGCCTTGGTGGTGAGTATCATCACCATCAATAATGTATGATGATCGTGTATGATGATCATTTATCATCATCATTTATTATCATCATGTATGCTGATCATATACGATGATCATTTATGATGATCACGTTGCACAGCATGAATACGCCATAAAGAAGTCGAGCGAGACGTGAATTGACAGCGTTTAGTTTCACGGCCAGTCCCATTGGCGCTGTTTAAACCTATCTCCGGGGCACGTGGCATAGGCTGTTCCAGCTCGGTATCAAAAAAAAAAAATAGGCGTGAAACCATCTGCGAAATACCTGTGGTTGGCGGTAAGTCACACACAACGCGTAAGTTCTTCAAACCATCTCCGTGACCAGACCTGATATGAAGGTAACATCAACCAGTTTCTTGCACCTACGGTAGTGTGATATGTTTTTGATGTGTGCAGGAGGTATTCACGCAGTCATGGCGTTAAGATCGGATCCAAATCTAGCCCGCCGGGTGACTGTTGGCTTCTCTCTTTGGTTCCGACAGCTCCACTTTCGATAGGAAGCATATTCCATGTGCCAGATATGTAATTCGAACATGCCTGCGGGTTAGGGCATAGGCATCGCCACAACAGTCATGATCTCGCTCTGCACCGAACATCCGCAGCCGAGCGGTCGTTCTCTACAGGAGTGTCGTGTGTGCGCTGCTGCTTGGAAGCAGCGGGGTCGTACTGCTATCTAACACACATATGTATCACAGCCTGCGTTGTGTGACGCTCCGATCGGAGTCATCACTACAACTTGCTCGAAACGTCCTCATATTTAGCAATAGGCGGCTATTGGTTGGAATTACGACTAATGCTTAGATCTCTTCGCATCGAATGCCCTGCACATAAACGGTTGTAACCTCGATTGTATCAGGGGAATTCGTATGGGACAGAGCACAATGCTCGAGGCCACGTGTTGGTATATGCGCTTGCTCGGCAAGATTGTGGTATTGTATTATACATTCGAAAACAGTATCCATGCTGACTGTTTCGGCCATGTTTAATACGTGACGCATTTTGTTCAGTACAAACCATCAAAGGACACGAACATCATTCCAAAGTTCAAGGTGGGAGCAAGACCGGCACTGATGGTGCACCTCCTGGTGTGGACAAACGGCACCTGTTTCCCCTCGACCTTTTCGCAGGTGCCTTTAGCGTGATTCGTGCGGACATGCATATCGATGGCAACACGACATTTTCTTTCAACTCTGCTGACAAAGGAGGTGCGGTGGTGCTATGTCGATTATTTGCAGGGTAATCGTCTGGACGAGAGCGTTAAACAGTGTCAGCTAACGGTTGATAAACATGCATGTATGGTAAAGTGGGTAACAATATGGTCTTATTCAGAGGTCCTGCTGAGGGCTACATGGGTATTTTTGGTATGCGCATATCATCCAAACGTGCGAAAGTGCGTGCAGGGGTCACCAATGAAAGTATCACCGGCAAAAAACAGCTGATCGTCACTTCATCGAAACCAACTGATCGTCAATTCATCGATCAATGATTCGTTCTTAAAATACTCTCAGAGTCATCGTTTGCGGTGTTATGTTGACACCGTCATGCTCAACCGTGTTGGTACGAAGCGTCACGGTCAGTGCACCCAGCGTCTGTCCCAAAAATATGCCCTTGGGCGGGAATACCAATGTTAGCTGACGCGGAGGACGCAGTTTAAATAAATAGGTATCTGACGATACGCCAGTGTCTCGGTTTGTTATTATTTATCCGTGTGATTCACACTCCATCTCCAGTCAGGAATATGACTGGTGCCAGCAGTACTCGGGTTGGTTCGAGTATAGAGAGCCGGCACATACCTGGTAATGTTTTCCCCAATCATTGCCGAGTACATACCCGGCATTCCGTTCGTCAAATTACGAGCTACATGGACACACCGACCGAAAACGAACCCTTGTTTCGGCGCTGGTAGAGCAGGGGCCAAGCATAAGCGGTGCGAAATGATGTTGCTCTATGATTTATGAGGTTTCTTCATCATGCGGCGTGACAACAATACGGACGTTGTTTCGGGTTGCGCAGGAGCCGTGTTTACCAACAAAGATACGACGCTGAGCATCGATGGAAACACTGCATTTTCCTACAATTCAGCATCTATCTATGGCGGTGAGCACGGCGAGGAATATATGTACACGTCGGGACCATGTATGGTGTATAGAAGTAAGTGCGTCCACATTTTACGCGTGAAACAGCATCATATAGGTTTCTAGTTTGTTCGTTTTGTGTTGGTCTTGGCCATGCAGGCAGCCAGAGTAACATGCTGGCTATACTCCTCCCTAGATCAAATGAAATTGTACGCATTTGTTCAACAAATAACGAGTTATGATTGAGCACGTCAATCACGCTAGCAGTCAATGTCTGGTGAGTATCGTATGTGAACGGTCTCATCCGCTTGCCCTACTGTTTGATGATGTTTGAAAAAGCAGTTCGCTGATTTTAGTGGACATTGTCTGGGTGTCACTTGGAACTGGTGCTCGCTCTGCGCATGGCATTCGCTGCTATAAATACCAACCGCACAGGCCGATACCGGAGATGTTATTACGCCATGACATGGAATTGGTGGCGCTTCGTTCATGCTCCCACAGGTGCAATGCATATTACATATGCGGAGACGACCATCGGCGGAAATGTTTCTTACGTCTTCAACCAAGCAGCCTTTTCGGGAGGTGAAAGCCGAAATGATTTTTTTCGTGTGTCGCCTATTCAACAAGATCAAGCCCATCCCCGTCCATATTGCTGAAGTGGTAGGCAATCTTAAGCCACCTTTTGTCCCTGCAAAGCGTTTCCGTCCGTTCCTGGCCCTTGGTGTATGCACGAAGATTATCTTGATGTCAGGTTGGGCTCCTTCGTTTTGCGTAGCCTGTGTCTTTAGATAAACCACCTCTGGCGGTCAGTTCAAACAACGTCAACAGCAACATACTTCCCGCGATATAAAAGGTGTACGATCAACATCTTGTTTATATGAAAGAAATCGTCAGCCCAAAACGACATCCGTTTTTCACGAACAATGTCTGCGACCGCGGTCTCGACGTATTCGTGGTGCAACTCTTCTTCACTTTAAATAGTTGCGCAATCGACCTATCTCCACCATATATGCTGTACTGGAATCAAACGTACACCGATAAACAAAACAAAACGTTTGCTATGCTATCGGTAGACTTGAAGACGGTGTCCCGCCCATACATCGATCATTCCGCTCTCATACGTTGTTGTCATATCTATTCCATATTTCCCTTTCACGGACAACCAACGCATTGGCCAAGATAGCGAGCAGATCATGAGCGTTCTACCTCTTGTAATTCAAGGGAAGTGCCTTGACGCTTACATGGGTTGCCTCAGGGTGAATCTGTGCGCAAAATATTGTCCCTATCTTGGAAGTCTCCTGCTGACCGGTATATTCACTTCCCTATCACCGCATCCGCTGCAAGATTACGCGCATATAAACGAATGCGATCTGCGCGTGCGGCCAGAAGGGGCATCGGACACATCTGCTGCTGGCTTTACGAGTCTCTTTTTAAGCAGTTAAGGTTAAAGAAGACAAGGCAGCATCTAGCTTTATCAGTGAATACTGTTTATTGGTAGTCCCCATCACCCATCCTTGTTTCGGTCTCGGACGTTGTGTACGCCAATGCTGGGATCTCCGTCCGTTCAAAACTAAGCCGCGCAAAGCCCGAGTCGAAGCCCCTGGTTTCGAACAATGCAAGGTTCACCCTCTTACAAGTTGACAGGCCGAAAATGCGAGAGCGGTAGTTGACAAACTTCGACGCAATCGATCATGATAAGAAGCTGAAAGGTGTAAAGGCTTAATCGATTATTTTCAAAAAGTAACACACGTACCAGGGGGGACAACGGAAACCACCTATCCTAGTTATTAAATAGTCACGACAACATACGACAACTGCATGAGCAGAAGGTGATTGGGGGTAAACCTTCGTGTACGAGTTGAGATGGAAGCAAATATGTTATATACCTCCAAGAGTTCAATTAATAGAAAACATGCCTGGTATACGTTTTGACTTGCATTCATGTTTTTTTACAAGGGACCCGTTAACAAACACAAGCGCTTTAGGTCTGTGCTCGCCGTGCTTGGATCCCTCGTTGAGAAAACTCAACACCGTACAAGTACCTGTACGACAAAATGATATTAACCCTCCCCTGTAAATGGCGTCATAGCCGCACGTGCCGTGTGGTCTGACCGGAGCATTGTTTTGTGCAGCAGACGATAGGACTTTGCGCTGCCGGACGATGGTAACCGTCGTCACCTCCGGTGAAGCGGTTGATTTAGAAAGTCTGCAGGACCCCGTATCTGAACCTCGGTCGAAATTCATAGGACCTACGTCGCAACACCGGCTTCGTCCAGTTCTACGAGGGCATTGATGGCCTCGTCCCTCACAGCTCGAAGCTCCCATTTTTTCCCTAACGAAACTAGCGTGTCTTTTATAAATTTACGCTTAGGTGCGATGCGTGCTCATGACGCCACCGTCAAAATCGACGGAAACACGTACCTTGGTCACAACCAAGCTGGTTCGTTTGGAGGTGAGAACAAGGGCACGGAGGGTGTTTCGAGTTTTGATAGATTGTGCTACACGGTTTTCCCAACACTCTTCCCAAATGACTGGGCCCATCAACTGCCTAACTAGCCAACGTTGCGGACACATTTTTCTTCCTGTTCTGTAGTGTTCTGTAGTGCTCTTTACATGCCTTGGCTAGGGCGGGGAATGGTTCCACGGCTCTCAGTTTCGTTTTCTGCCAAAATCGTTTTTGGTGAGGTCCTGAAAAATGGAGAGTCTGTAAAAAATGTTGCAACCATCTAGAAACATGCTCCGGTAAGGGCTTGGTGGTGCTACCACGGTGCACGTGGGATGTCGGGAGGTTCGGTACGAAGTTCCACCGTGTTGGGTAGGATTCACTTGCTTTGACTTGTTCCGTCGCTCGCAGGGCGTAACGGGTAGTGAAGCGGGGCCACTAGTGCGGCTCGTAGGACAAAGAGAGTTCCGCTCTGGATTGTAACCCTTGGGCTGCCATCACCAAGAAGGCCAAGTGCCCAATCGGCCACGGGATTAGAAGAGGTCTGGTACTCTTTGCTACCTCAGCCGCAAGAGGTCACCTCTAAGACGAAGATCGATCCGGCATTTATTTGTTTGCGCGCTGCCAATTCTGCGCCACATCATGGCGTTCATGTTTCAAGAATAGCCAAGATCCGCGGTATTAGAGTTACCGTAAAAGTAACCGTAACCGTAACCGTAACCGTAACCGTAACCGTAACCGTAACCGTAACCGAAACCGTAACCGCAACCGTAACCGTAACCGTAACCGTAACCGTAACCGCAACTGTAACCGTAACCGTAACCGTAACTGTAACCGTATCCGTAACCGTAACCGTTATTGGCCAACAGTTGGCGGTTATTTTTGGTACAATCTCTCAAAGATATGTTGCTGTAGAGAACATAGCTACGTAGCGCTCGACGCTCGTCCCAATATCGCAATCGCCAAAACAGTCACGATCGCAGTGGTGGTCCTTACCTTCATTTTTGGATGGGCGATCGTATCCTGTGAGCAAAACACGAGCAAAAACGCTCCGTTCGTTCAATGCCACATCGACCGACATGAATTAGGGAACGCCTAGCTTCAGGTACATATTTATAACGATATTATTTTCAGTGTAACCTCAATTTTGGAACGAGAATCCTTCCTCGGTGGCGCACTGCTTATGCTGCTAATAATATGACGACGACCCTATCCGACCAACATATGGTTAAGACAGAGCACCATAATCGGGTCCGTATAATATTCGGTGTTGAATTTTCGCACATACAATGTACCGAGCAGCGTTCGATCTATCTGCATCTCGCGGTCTCTCCTTTGTATGGTCATAAGCGTGCTCTTTACACATACGGCGGGCTATATCGTTGCTATAGTTGCGATCGTCTAACGATGGCAGTCTGTCTTCAAATATCTTGCTCCAATTGCATTGTTGTGGATGACAAAGTCGCAGTGTCACTGAATCTTCACAGGTAAACTACATCACGGCACGACAGATATAAGTGTAACATCGTCCCCGTTACCTCTTGGATTTCTTAGGAGGAATAACGGTAGTCCACGCGGACATGCAAATCGACGGCACAACACACTTTTCAAGCAACTCCGCTCCAGAAGGAGGTGAGCCATGCTAATCATGTATGTGCATAATGGCATCGCAGGGCCGGCTTGAGTCGAAACAAGGGCAGGCAAATGCCAGCGTCCGGACGACAACTTATCGATTTAGTTCGGCTGCAAGATGAACATGGCCTCCACTGTGCTGTTGGTTTCCCTGCTGGGCTGCTGGCTGTTGTTCAAGTGCGCACACTCGACCGTGGTACGCGTGCACAATACATCACGATGGCAACATATGGTGCGGTCATCATAACAGCGTACATTGCGAGACATATATTGCACGTTGTAGTAAGGAATCGATTACTAGTACATGCACGGTGAGATCTACAGGAAACGTAGAAACCAGGGAGTGCTCAGGCTGCTATTTGTGTAGTACATTTCCCGAAAGTAATCCATCATTGGTACGTACTATACGTATTTCTGTTTTGCCAGTAGGCACCCCGTGCTGTACCAAACAAACGACCAAACTCAACGGCCCAACTGTATGTACTTGCCACCACTCGGCCCTCGATAGCTTAACACGGACAGGTAATAAGTAGTAATAGATAATGCAAATTTCAGCATTTTTTTTTTTAAGGCAAGCAGTTCCCTGGGTTAAAGTGTATGAACGCTCTAGACTACGTTTGCGGTGGGATTCGTCTCCCACGGTTCTTGCGCACAGTTCCTCCGGGCGAGATTTGACTATATAGTCAGAGGCGGTATCTAGATTACCTAAAACGTGATATGTTGGATATGGTGGTATATTCGAAGAGCCCATCGCAGCCTCCTAACGTGTAAATGAACATATAGCATGCCTTGCCGTTTTGGATAGGCAAAACAATACGAGTAGAACGAAACCATTGAGATGGAAAATGCATGCAAGGGAGCTTCACCTGCGGCTGAGTAAGGGCCGCCATCGAGGCAAAAACCCGCAGGTAATAATAATAAAAAGTATGACAGGAGGCAGTTTTCGATGCCAAGGTCCGCTCATTCCGGGCCCGTGAAAAGTCCCATTGTCCCGGGACAGATCGGATCGTAATGACGGACAGATGACCGGTTGGGATCAAACTATGTGCGATTAGCATGTACAATTAGTGCCAGACTCAACACATCATTATTATAAGAAGTTCTTATAAAACCTGTATATTTTTGGACGCAATGAACGATCAAAAGAAGGCCCGTTATAATGTATGTCCCTGATGAAGCACACGACTACCAGGTATTGATTTTAATCGAAGTAAGTCTAAAAGATTATTTCAGCCCTGCATTCGGCGGCACAAAAAAAACTAGAATCAACCAAGACACAGAAGTAGTAGTAGTAGTAGTAGTAGTAGTAGTAGTCGTGGTAGTAGTAGTAGCAGTAGTAGTGGTAGTAGTAGTAGCGGTAGCAGTAGTAGCAGTAGTAGTAGTAGTGGTAGTAGTAACAGCAGTAGGAATTGTGCCGTGCCACAGAGGGCACCCGTTGTTTAAACCGTACCTACCATAACAACCCACGACAGGCAGGCGATTGATCATGCAACCTTTCACGTTCTACAAAAAGGAGAAAACAATAATAGACAAAACCATGAATCAAGTGACAAACACAGTACTCCACTCGTACTCGAAGGGAGTTAGAAGTCCCGTGCAACGTATGTCAGCCACGAAGTGAATAACGCCAAGGCACGAAAGAAATAGCAAATCTTGTAAAGAAAGAGAACAGTACACATCATGAACAAACAGTCGGCCTGCCGCCGTCCAAAGAAAAAAGCAAATAAATGTACTTAGGGTTAGGGCTAGTGGGGGAAGTGTAGTCTATGTTCCCAAGCCACTCTCTTGTCCGACCCACGACGACACGCAACTAACTGAGAATCTGTCAGAACACTTCAGCTTTGAAACTTCAATACAAAAATCCATTAGACTACTACATTATTATAAACAATAACACCTCTCTCTATTATGTGAAGCATAGACGCAGACCCTTACCGTCCACAGCAACTGCGATGTTAATGACCTGACTGACCTTCACGACAAATCAAGTCAGAAGCAATAGAAAGATTAGTGGATCCGCTTTGAGACTGATCGACGACAGGGCTCGCTGATACTTGAGTTTTGTAACATATTCACCGAACCCCCCCTCAAATGGTCGAAATATATTGTGAAGTTCTCTCCTCCTGGCATTAAACCTTTTGTGCGATACAGACTATTCTAAATATTGATTCTGATGTTACCGTGCTTTAGTGACACCGACGTTCGATCTAGGTTTTAAACTTCAACCAAAACGTGTTAGGTTTTAGGGCGTGCTGCCAGTGACGCAAAGTTAAAGGCTGCGCTCTGGGGGCATGAGCAAGAAGAAACGATAAATGAATAAGATTTACAAGGAGGCTTCGTCGGCTGCCGAGTAACCGCCAACAACATCGAAACAAATGCCCGCAGGATAATGGCAATTTACTGCAAAAGGCAGTTCTTGATGCTAAGTGCTTCAAAAGACGGGGCCGTGGAATGTTCGATTATTCCCGGACGGATCGAATAGTAACAGATAGAAAACCTGTTACGGTTAAAACACCAACATATTTTTTTGCGTGTCCTCGCCAAAACGTTTGGATCTTGTGCTCTTCTTTTATCCGCTGAATGGCTGTCCAGCTTACGAAGTAACGTGTGCGCGCGATGTTTGAACCAAGTGAGAGGGATTGTTCGTTACCTAACCCACACGTGTCGGTCTATTCTGTGCGATTGGGGACAACGACACGATGTACTACCGCTGTGTCTCACATTATTTCGAAAATACGGATGGTCCGAATGTTACTCTTCTGGTTTGGTATATTTGTCACTACCAGCCATTTTGTTTTGTTACTTGTTTGACATACCACACGGACATCGATGTCGATCATACAGTAGGGGTCCCGGTTTAGCGGTCCCTAGTGCCAAAGGGCGAAATAACCGCTAAACCGGGACCGCCCGGTAAACCGGTTTAGCGGTTAATAACCGCTATTCTGGGTCCCAATTTAGCGGTTTACAACCGCTAAACCGGGTAAAAACCCATATACTGGGAATGAAAGTAGCGTTGCCATTGCGATCAAAACTAGATAGCGTCATATGTGGCTGCTGAATATAGCAGTACAGCATGATTGCCGCGGGACCAGTAGTACGAATACAGCAGCGGTAGTGCGGGATAGACATTAAAACTTAGGTGAAACGTATCAAGCATCGCGAAGAGAACCACCACCTGTGTGAACCCGCATCCGGGTAACATACTGTACGTGCACATAACACCTGCTGGAACCCCCCTTCTACTGCTGTACGCTCCTGCTCGTCTTGCTACAAACCGCAGCGTGTGCCCCGGAGTTTGGACTTGAAACACTCTAAGGAAACACAAAACAAAAAAAGTGTGGTGTACTCGTACTTCACACTTCGTACTCTACAGGAACCTCGGAGAGTACTGCTGTACACTCGACTACGTCTTAGAAAACATGGCGCGGATATCCGTCTGCCTTGCTGGCATAGAGGCATGCGCTGCGAGAAAGGACATCTTCGCCTTGCGAAGATAGCACCCTGCCTCTGATATACCACACGACTCTGCGTACTGCTCTAGCTGCCCAAAAAGCGACGAGATTTCCGAGTACGGCGGTGGCGCCATCAAGGAAACTTCTTCCGGACTCTCGAACCCCTCGTCTAGCTCGTCTTCAGAAGGACCTTTGTCCTTGCCGCAGGTGTCGTTCACCACGTTAAGAATCGAGTCCTTCGCATCTTGCATCAGAGCTTCGGCGATCTCTTCCTGCTCCTCCAACTCTGCCCACTCCCGAACCGCTTCGATGGCTGCCGGCTGGGCAGGCTTGCCAGGGGTGATGTCGAGATGGGTCAGTATCTCGCACATCTCCTTGTCTTGCACGCCGCCCCCCTCTATCGCCAGTCGGACGCCGACACTAAGTGCATCGGTTGCACCCGGTGTCATGTGCGGAAACTTGCAGAATTCTAACGCCGCGCACGGCATGGTTCTGAACGGGTAGCTGCGAACCGCAGTGGGTAGGCCGTTTGTATACTGCTGTGAAAGTGTGTGTGAGTGCCGGCGAGGTTTGCAACAGAAAGTGACCCGTCGTTTCCCGGGGTATGTACACAACCGCTATTCCAGCCGAAATGACAAACAACCGCTAAACCGGTAACAATCCGATTTAGCGGTTGTACAACCGCTAAAGCGGGGTACCGCGGTGTCAGCAGAATTTTGAACCGCTAAATCGGGTCCAACCGCTAAACAGGGAACCGCTAAACCGGGACCCCTACTATATAGGTAGGTATTCAATTATCCTAGACGTCCAAGATCATCGTACTCGGCAAAATGAAAAACTTAATACATCAGGCCGTACCTTTCAATTTTTTTACCTTAGATTTATTGTGTTATAACCCACCCAGCGGGACAGCAATCTAGGGCATCGCGAGTGACAGCAAAAACAACTTCTGCTTGGATTTGTCGTCAACTGACATGCATGGTCGTGGTGCCAACCAAATGGAACACCATGGCGGGGACGGTCGATCATGGCTTCCCTTGACCTTGCTTTATGGGCATTTTTGAACAACCAACGTTTTTCCCGAAATATGGCATGTCGTTTTGTAAATTAAATCGGGCCTTTTTTTTAATACGAGTACTGTGCAACAGCCGCCTACACATAATCACCCAGCTGTAGCTGCTGCTGCTGCTGCTGCTGCTTCTGCTAGCCGACGCTGGGTGGTGTTGGCTCTGATTCCTGAGTCTTTTATTTTCTGCGGCCGCTACTACTGCTGCTGCTGCCTGTGGTTGGGTGCAGATGCCCCTGTTGATGCCCCTGTTGCTCCCTGGAATCATGCTGCTGGGGAATAATCCTACTGCTGGATAAACAACGCTGACCGAATGCTAGCAGCTGCTGCTGGCTGATGTTGACTGTTAGATTGCCTTGAACCACGACCGTCCACCATGCACCAACGCAGACAACTTGGCGACAATTACACATATCACACAATCTTCCTGCGCAGGTTCCTAGTTCACAGATATACTGCATACAATATTTGGATTGCATCCACCACCTGACCTCCCACAAGACTCACAGATCATTCACGGTTTACCTCCGGCATTTTCACATTCTTCCCAATTCGTCTAAGTAAGATACAGTACTGGGCACGCTATAGTGCAGGGGGTGTGTCCAGAGATTTTACCTGCACTATAGCGGGCACCTGCACTGCTCATAAGAGTGCCTCAATAGTGCAGGTTCGGCACTATTTAGGTGTGGAGTATCCCTAAATAGTGCAGGATGAGGCACTCTTTGGCTTCATGGTGTGGCGCTCACTCTTTGCGGGGCTAACAGAGTACGAAATGACTCGAAATTATGTATTAATTGTGGACGAAGCTAAATCTCCGTCCTCGTTGCCTATCTTCAATGTTGCAAGATGGAAAAAGAAAAAAAACAGAAAAAGAAACACAAACAGGAAGCGCACCGCAAAAAAACGACCAACCATGTACTACTCCCCCCCGCCCTCATTTCGTGTTGACAAAACTCTCTCATGTCTGCCTGGCGCACCCGCTTCGATGCTGCGAGAAAAAGACAAACACAAAAAAACAAGACAGCCACGACAGGAAGCGCACCGCGAGAGAAGCAAACAACCATTTACCCCTCGCCCTCACAACGTCGCAACAAACTTGAGAATCTCAAGCTTCGCGTTGTTGTCCGGCCGCGCACGAGAACCAGAACCCTCCTCAGTCCCCCCCTTCGTTTTCTTCGGGCGTTGAGATGGTCCCGCCCCAGCACCCTCAGCTGGTGTCGCTTTGCGCTGTCGAGGCTCGGCGACGCACGTGCCGCAGATGCGCTTCGTTTCGTGGTCGTCAAACATGCTGGCGCAATTACCGTGGAGCCATCCGCCACATCCTCCCTGACAGACGTGGCCATGAGGGGCTTGCGGCGTTCTGTCTTGTTGATGGCACAGTTCATCGTCGGCACAAGGCATGGTGCGCCTCTGCGCTGCGTAGAGCTCTTCGGGTCCGCAGCAGCACGTGTACCCTGGTTTCTGTGTTGCGTCGATCCGCTGTTAGTCTTTCCGTGCGCGTGTCCAACCTGCACTATTGCGGGTCACCGTGGTGCCTAACCTGCACTATAGCGGGATTTGCCTCAATAGTGCAGGTACTGCACTATCGAGGGCGCTGTCTGTTTCCAGAGATTTCACCTGCGCTATACCGGGCACCTGCACTATTCAACCTGCACTATAGAGAGCCCAGTGCTGTTTAGCCATCGCCAACGGCGTAGATGACAACTGCAACATGATCACCCCCTGATTTCTTAATGCCAAGGTTCAGCTCCCTGAACATCAGGGCGGACGGGGCAGCTCTCCTTAGGAATTTAGACCTTGCCAGGAACGCGCTGAAGAATAGTAGCTGCGGTCACGTTGTTTGTCTTGGATGCCTTGGAGAAGGTACATACAAGGTGTTGATAGATCTCTAAACGTGTACACGTAGCTGGGGCGGGAAGGCGTGATGATGACTCCAGACGGTGACACACAACTCTTATATTATCCAGCCGTCGAGCTTGACTCGGTCTCATATTGAGCAAAACTACGAGTACTACGAGTAAAACTACGAGTGACAGCTCATGGCAAATCATGCCGGGAAACATCAGGCCAAACAGTCCCCTTACACCTTATACATGAATCCCTTACCAACATACGGAACTCCATGATATAAGATGGATCATAACCGTCATGTTCATGAGGACAATCAACACCCCCTCTCCTCATTATACACGACGAACACACTTAATACCCCCCCTGCTTTGTGCATGACAAGGCACGACATCGCAGGGTTGATACATCGTCATATTGTAATGAACATATATCAAACTCAGAACTCCAACAAACTCAAAAACAAAATTCCAGTCCTCAATTCAATAAACCCTCCAAATCTCGAACCAAGTAATAACAGTCTCATGCTGCAAACATCAACTACTCTCGAAAATCATTCCCAGGTGAAAACGACAAAAATTATATTCTCGGAAATGACTATTTAAAACGGCGTCAACCTCAAAATAAACCATAGAAAACGGCCTTTTTCTTCGGATTTATGGCTCAAATAAAATCACTGATTATCCCCGATTTCCTCGAGATTCTTACTCATCACGGGGCCTACAAGCTGAACCAGGAAAAACAAACTCCGCATTATTATACGAAAACGCAAACAACCGCAGAAACTCGATTTAATCGTACTCTGCACACTGCACGGCGAAAAGCATCCCCCCTTAAAAGTAAGTTCCCGCAAAAAATGGTGTCGTACGTCAATGTGCTTCGAGTTCGACGTGCACACTGGGTTTTGTGCTAGGTTCTTCGCCCCCTCGTTATCCTCGAAACCTGTAATGCACGACGTACCAAACCCCGGAAAAATAAAATTCCACACATACCGTAAGAACATCGTCTCCTTAATGGTGTCCGCCAGTGCTACATACTCGGCCTCAGTGGTCGAAAGTGTGACGTATTTCTGGGTTCTCGAAAAGCAGGAAACACATGCGCCCGCACACATTTTAGCTCCACCAGAAACTGACCTCCTGTCTGCGGCTTTGCTGGCGTAGTCAGCATCTGCAAACGCTACTAGCTCAAGCCCACTCCCCTTCTGAAACGTAATACCAAAATTACTTGTACAAAAGACATACTCTAAAATACCAATTGCTGTCGTCCAGTGTACTTCATTAGGCTGGTTCTCGTACCTTGCTACTGCCCTCACCGCGTTTGCAATATCCGGTCGTGTTTGGTTCGCAAGCCACATCAAACATCCTACCAACTCGCGAAAAGGCCAATCACCCACAGTTTAATTCTTGTCGAACTCCTCGAGTTTCAGACCAGTCGAAAGTGAGGTATTCCTCCCAGAACTAACGTCAAACCTCGCCGCGGTATTTTCAGCGAAAGCTTGTTGCGAAATCGTCAAAGTACCAGCATCCCAATTCCTCGAAAAACGACAACCAGCATACCACCGCAACTCGCCCAGATTGTTGATCGGAACAAGACGGTTAAGGTCTTCACGAAACTGGTCGCATCTAGCCTTAAGCCCTACTGCAAAAATATCATCCACATGCACTATTGTTACTATGGAAACAGAGCCCGACTCGACCAATCGCAAGCCACACGCATCAGCTAGGCTCTGCTCAAATCCAAGACTCTTCATGTGGGTGATAAGATGGTTATGCCACGACCTCGACGCTTGTTTCAAGCCGTAGGGACTGCGATTTTGCCTGACTTTTTTACCGGACATTTCACCACAACCAGGGGGTAGTCGCATAAAAACATCCTCGTCCAGACTTGACTGAACGAATGCTTGCTCGGCATCAAAATCACACAAATACCAACCCAACTAACACGCAATAGCACCCAACAAACAAAAACAAGACGCAGCAGGTGTCGGGGCAAAAGTCTGGAAAAAATCAATACCTTCACGCTGCTCAAAACCTCGCGTTACCAGTCTCGCCTTCGCTCGAGCCACATAGTCATGCTCGTTGGACTTCCAGGCAAACACCCATTTCGCCGAGATAACGTTCAGTCCGTCCGGTTGCTACATCTCCCCAAACGTTCCCGCGCTCGCCAGTCCACGGTACTCCTTTTCCATCGCCTGCCTCCAAACGGCCGAATACTCATCCGCACATGCTTCAGTATACGACTTTGGCGTTGGAAGCTCGCTCACCGGGCGTGTGGGAAGAGGGGGACTATCGTGCGGCGGGGCTCGGTGAAATAGTACGTGACCTATGCCTTCTCTCGCTGCCATTAACGACAGCAGCCCATGCCCCGCAGCCTCTCTGTACCGCGCAGTCTCACCCCTAGTTCTGCCTAGCTGCACATCGTCACCATCCGGGCCCGCCATTGCCTCTCGGTGTCGCACTGTCTCTCCCCTGGTCCTGCCCCGCTGCATACCGTCATCCTCCGGGTCCGGGTTGTAACTACCCAGCTGCCGGGAAGCACGCCTTGAAAGATGTGGCTGCAGTGGCTGTTGCGGCGGTAACGGCGGTGACGACGGCGGCGGCGGCGGCAGCGGCGATATCGGCGGCGGTGACAGTGGCGGTGACAGCGGTGGTGACGATGATAGCGGCTGTGACGGCGACGGTGACGGCGGCGGCGGTGGTGACGGCTGTTGCGGCGTTAACAGCGAGGACGGTGGCGGTGACTCGAACCAAGCTCTGGCATCTCCTAGAGGCTCCGGCGTACCCGGGGACGGCGGCGGCGACGGTGGCGGGGGAGGGCTCTTCCACTCCGGAGGCAGTACCCCCACAAACGATTTCCTCGGGTGTTCCCAAGTAACGTCGCGGGAGTATGACGTACGCCCAGACATCAGCAGAATTTTGCAACAATCTGCCGAGTGGTTGTTCCCACCATTCAGGTCGAAACAAGCCTCCGCCTCTGGCTCCGACTTTGGGGTCCTCCTTACGTGGTGAAGACCCGGCTTCAGGAACGGGAGGAGCCGCGCAAATGGCGGTCTCCCGTGGAACTTCCGGTATGGCGAGTGCATGTTCTGCTTGTCCCTGACCCTTGCCGTCATGTTGATCACGTCGCTGGCGTACTTACACGCCTCAGCCTATTTAAGCTGCGTCGGTGGCATCTTCGCGTCGCCAAACAAACGGGGAGCCTCCAAGCGGGACGCCATAGCAAGCTCGAGCGTCATGGCTATTCGACGCTCAACCACACCGTCGTGCTTCGGGGAGTTGACAGGCGTATACTCGCGGCGAAACCCACGGTTGTTGAGTAACGCCACGAACTCCGGCTTAGTAAATTCCGTGCCGTTGTGTGATTGAATGCATTCGACGATGGACGGGGTACCCCTGGTGTTAATATCATCCAGAAAACCAGCGAAGGCCATTGGGACGTCAGACTTCCGTTTCAAAAAATACAGCCATCCCATCCGCGAGTAGTCATCGACAATCATCATTAGGTACTCCGCACCGCCGGCAGACCTAGGTTGTTGCCCCGATAAATCCACGAAGAGACGCTCCAGAGGCCTGGTGAAACGGCACTCCGTCGTCCACGGTACCTTCATCCTCCTCCCCTTCGCTTTGAAACACCCAGCACACGGAACCAACTCACCAAAAACTTTGATTCCAATCTGCCGTGCCCATTCTCGGAGGGTATCAGCGTGGGACTGTGCAAGGGAATCATGTAGGTCGTTAATGTCAATCCTCCTCATCCTTCCCGGGGCCAACACGGCGGTAGCAATCGGGGTCTCTACTAGTCTAGTGGCCTCTACAAAAGACCCAGCGTCCCTACGCAAGAACGACAGAACTCCATCTAACATATGAACTCCTTCGGCATCGAGCGAGACGGAGCATTTCGGCATGACGTCATGGAGCGAGAACAAGTTGAATTGTACACCTGGTACGTAAGCTACTTCCAAGAGTTGGACCTGAACATCTCCTTGCTTGCAGTGCATTATCAGTGGTATTTTCCCAGAACACAGCACCTGCAGCGACCTCATGTCGCCTACTACCAGCGTACTCCTACCAGAAGGGGGGGGGTTACAACCTACCATGCCAGCGGGGTTACCAGTTACATGAAAGGTAGCCCCTGAATCAGCTATCCACTGTTCTCTCCCATTTCCCCCCAAAATAACGCTGTTACCGCTGTGCCCATCCTTGTCTTTTTTGTGTAAACTGCGCGGTAAGAAGATGTGGGTTGAACGTAGGCGCACAACTACCGTCGTTCTTCTGCTTGTGGGAAGTGTTTGAAAAGGACTGTGGTGGGGGAGTTACCGATGTGGTGTACCCATCACTACCAGGGGGTGTCTCATGTACCCAGTCACTACCATAGTGCATGGGGTGGGGGTATTGTTGTGCTGTAAGAGGGACCGCCACGTTCATGTGTGCTGGGGCAATCGGGCACTCTGATACGTAGTGACCCGACGTATGGCATCTGTAACATACCCCCCTCTGACCACGTGGTACTGGGTTCGGTGTGGGACCCCAGCACGTAGGATTTTCCACCGGCGGCAGGGTCATCTGCGGCATACCCCCTGACGGTGGGTCGGTAGGTACCCAACCCATTGCAGAAACCTGTCCCCCCGTCCCAAAGAGATTTGGGCCAGAGTTGTCCCAACAATTTTGCTTTGGGTAACCGTGCTGCTGCTGCTGCTGGATTTGCTGCTGCTGGTGCTGCCGCTGCTGCTGCTGCTGCTGCTGCCGCTGCTGCTGCTGCTGCTGGAATAGCTGCTGCTGCAATAGCTGCTGCTGCTGCTGGTTGTACCTTTCCCCTCTCTTGTTCCTCCCTCGACTACCTGAACCTGTGCCTGCTCCAACAGCAGGCTGAACAGCGCCGGCGTACAAGGCATGCGGATCTACCCCCATATTGTATACCTAAAGCCTTAGTCACCATCTCTTTTTCCAACTTATCGTTCACATATGCATCCCGAATAATCTCGTCAATTTCGGAACGAGGGATCGACGGGCGAGAGAGAGTCGATTTGCTTTGGATTGTGTATAATGATGAAAGGTCAGTGACAATATGTCTGCTTACCTCTTGTACACTTTTACAACAACCAAGCATGGCCAATTCATCGGCCGCCTTATCAACTCTACCGAGCAACACAAGGGGGTCCTCTCCCTCTTCCATGTGTATTGCCTCAAATTCTCTCTTCAGCCTGTGCGTTGCTGATAGGGTTCTCGGCATGTAATAGTTCTCTAGCTCCTGCCATGCGCCACCTGGCGACTTGGCTTGCTGCATGCGGAATTCTGCCATGGCATACCCAGTCATCGAGTCCATCAACAATCCATACACCACACGCGCATCAATGATCTCCTTCGGTGTGTGTCTCCGCTCCAATTCTTCCTAGGACACATTGATGCCACCTACCATCACAGGATTATCGGTTGCCTTGAGGACGTACAGGCAACCAACTGATGACAAAAACGCCTGGAACTCGCTACGCCACATTCCAAAGTGCGCCTCAATGTTATCAAACTTTAGGGGTTTTAATTGAGACCAATTCGAACGAGACAGAGAAATTTGCGACGTGCCTGATTGGGCTGCCGGCCCAGATGTTGGCACAGCAGGAGACGATATAGAATCCCTCGCTGTGGTTTCTCCGCTCCTCCCCCCCCCGGCCTCCCTAGCGACCTCTGCGTGCAGCGCGTCCCTCTCGGCGCGCAGCTTCTGCTATTCCATCTTCCGTCGCAGGACCTCGATCTGATGTTTCATCTTTCTTATCTTTCTCTCTGCTCTCTCTCTCTCTCTGCTAACACGCTCGCCTCAATGTTTCGACAATCGCGATCTGACATGTTTTGGCTTTTTCCCACTTCTATAGGCTGGCCTTGGCTTCGCTTACCTATAGCAATCAACCGGCTAACTCACTAGTGTGTTGATAGATCTCTAAAGGTGTACACGTAGCTGGCGCGGGAAGGCGTGATGATGAGACGATGATACAACACTCTTATATTATCCAGCCGTCGTGACTCGGTCCCAAATGGAGCAAAACTACGACTGACAGCTCATGGCAAATCAGCCCGGAAACATCCGGCCAAACAGTCCCCTTACACCTTATACATGAATCCCTTACCAACATTCGGAACTCCATGATATAAGATGGATCGTAACCGTCATGTCTATGAGGACAATCAACACAAGCATGCGTACGTTTTTGTTTATGGCTGTTCGTCGACACTCTGGCGGAGAGTCCGGCTTCAGCTACGTCAACGTTGATCCCTATCCCTTCGCATTGCGTGGAATGTTTAAAACTCGAATTGGACAGAACCACATTATCGAAATAGCTGAAGCAGGAATCTCGCGTTAACGTATGATGGACTGTAAGAATCGAGAAGCCACGCTCCAGTCACCTCGTGTGAAACGGCTCTACCAACGACGCAGACGGCGATACCGATACCGATATCGGTACCCGGGGGAACAAGGAAATCAGGGTGGATCGCATTGATGTTAGCGTTGAGGATGAACCATCTTGTCAAGCAAAAAACTTTGCCAAGGCCCGTATTGGTGCCTTGCTTTTGTTAAAGAACCGGCACTTTTAAAATCGTCAGGTGCCATGATGATGGATACCCAGGCCGAGGTCAATGTCACTGGGAACACGACGTTTGATGGCAACGCAGCCTCTTCATATGGAGGTGAGACTACGACAATAAAAATATTTTCTGGAGGACCCCGTCACAAGGCACCGGCCTGTAGAGCTCTGCTCCAGTGTGAGTAGCGTTATAAAGCTTTCGCAGCTTTGATGGTCAGCGCTCATTAAGCGGCGAGTTAGCCGTCCCGTGGTTAATGCACGCCTGATGTGAAAAAAAAAATGTTTCGCTCCTGTTAATAGGTTTCGTGACCATTCATCTGGCTTCGCACATAGTTTCTCTCCAACATGGGTGTTGGGTGTGGCATGTATAAGGTTCTATCGTGTAAAAAGCGTCGGATACATTACATGGTGAATATGGTTCGGCACCATCATCCCGCCGGTGGCTATTATGGCAGCACCAGCGTTAATCAATGTCGCCGGTTAAAGATGATCATGCCTTTCATCAAACATGGCCGTGTATATTCGTTTCGTTGAACAACCCGCTAGAATCAATCGCGTAAAGCACGTAAGCGCTTTGAAATGTATTACCAGGATAAAAGTACCCACCAACGACGGAACGCGATGAGCATCATCGTGTAGAAGTGCGCAGTAGTCAACACGAACTACGATTGATGTACGTCATAAATTGCAGTTTGTCGCCTTGTCACATGTTGAACTAGGGACGATATTTTCCAGAATGCTTTCCACTTGAATACGCGTCACCATAATCGCCACCCGGAACTCTTGATGGCAAGACTTTTTGCCTTAGTAGACCGCTTGGAGTGGTTGGCTAATTTTTCGGCAACTCAATGAAGTCGACGATGCCCCCCTTTTGATGCTGCAGGAGCTATCCATTCTTCGGAATCACAGGTTGATATTGGTGGCACTACGTCGTTTTTCAACAACTCGGCTTCTTCTTATGGAGGTGAGGACCAGCACGAAGTAGTTTTACCATGGTAAACATGACGATCATGGCGACCAACGACGTACAGAGCGAAACGACATGACCATTCACCATTCACCATTCACCGTTCAACATTCCGAAGATAACGGATACAATTAACCGTCGCGACACCCTGAAGGTATCCTCTTGTTTTTACCTTGACTGGCGTATTCGTGTCATAGATGGTGGTACAGTAGGTTTGTTTAGGCCTCCAACCTCACGGCACCGGAGGTCTTTACAATGAGAACAGTTTCGACCAGCGATTGTATGGCTTGATGTAGAATGGCGTTTCACCGTACCGCTCGTCGTGCATGGTTCGACGCTTAATACAATTGTATTGCGGTATTTCTAGGAATGGTTCCGTGGAACACCCCGTCGCCTGCATTGGGCAGTGCTGGTAGTTTGACCTCGCTGTTCTAAGAACTACCATGTAACAGATTGAAGGAATAGCAATTTGGATGCGTATTTTTTCCGATATTCCCAAAACCAGATGGTACATAGATCACCCAACCACTGTCGTCGGGAACAATAGAAATGCGCGACACGACAGGAAAGCGGACAAACCCACGTGTCACGCACTAAACCAACTCCAGTGCCCATTCCAAAACTCGGCGGCAAACGCAACGTCCTTGGCAGTTTCTACGTTAATTAGTCCCGTCTGGCGGATAGATTTGAGCCCTAACATGCCACTCTTACTGTGATAGGGTCCTACAATCTCGCTTTGGCACATTCTAGAATACACGGTACTGGGGGATTGAATGTGGCAACTACTACCCGATTCCTTCGGCTTTACTCGGTCTTGGCTGCCAGAAACGTTGTACATGCATACAATGCCAGCAAGAACAGCTGGCGATTTCATGCAATACATCGAAATATACGTAATATCCTTTGGCAGCGGTCGCATTACGTGCGGCCTAGAAGGGAGAATACTATTTTTTTAACAGTGTTGTACCGGAATAAATGGTGCACAGTAAGGTATCGGGCGAACGACGAAATACACCCCGTGGGGTTGAAATGATCGGTTGCAATCGATTACAATCGGTTAGCGGACATCGTGTCTGCCGCATATTTAACTACGATATCGGTTCATCAAAACAGATGAGTTTGACCTAGTCAAGGTTCGTTCAAACAGTTGCTTTGGGGGTCGCTGGAGGCGTTCGGCTGGAGAAATTGTTACGTTGGCTTTGCAATTGAAACTCCGGCGCACGTCATCACAGGCAATCCAATGAACAGGCCCGATGGGGTTGCTCACGGAATATGTCATGGGAAATGACTTGCGATGGGATTCCCGATGAAACTATAATGGTGTCCCAAGTAAACATTCATCGAGGCCACCGTGGGATTATTCTCAAGGTTTCGCTGTTCTGCTGTTCTGCGGCTGGCATCTCACTACTAGGTGCACTTGAACTAACTGTCTGACCAGGCAAACAGTATTGGCGACGGCTCATGGACCGCCACTTGTCTTGTGTATTCGTCGGTCGGCACTGCTTACAATCTCGCTGTTCCCACCTGGTATTGTGCTCTCCACGTTCACAGGAGGCTTGCACGAACGCCGCGTTTTGCCTGCTTCCTGAACATGCGAGCCTCCACTTCAGAACATAATTTCCCGTATTTTTTATGCTGAATACCTGGTAGCTGTACATCATAAAACGTATTCATCGTCATGGACGTTCCGGCGTTGCGAACGGAGATACATCTAACAGGTTGCCAAGGTTAAGCACTGGTATTTCTCAACCTTGACTTCGCTAGGTCATGAGATCTACGCATCACATCACACGATGTGCGATGTATCCGATACATCACCAAATTTTTGTCCGCGGTCGCAGGAGCTATTAATCAGATAGGGGGCAGTCTTTTCATCGATGGCGACTCAACGTTCATCTCCAACACGGGGTTCTTTGGAGGTGGGCAATGGCATGACAGTGACTATTGTCACACTAGACACTCGGCTGCCTTGCGCATGTACGTACAACATTCTTCGTCGGAACCGTCTGGTCAATTATTGTACCGATGCAGAGCACTTGGGACCAAGGCTACGGTAGGGGGGGTACCCCCGTTTTCACTGGTGTGTTTGAGCCACTCGCACGAGTAGCTCTGTACCTCACGGATGAAAATGGTGTAGACAGTTGTTTTGGAGCAGCTTGGATTACCTTTGCATTGCGGATCGATTTCGTCAATATAAAACATGAAGAAAACGTGAGATCGCAAAGAAACAAAGGGGTTACTCGCGCGAGTGACCACTAGCCACTGAAATTCAAGGCCCAAAAAAGGACCCCACTACCGTAGCCTGGGTCTTGGGTGAAAAAGAGCTAACGATTTCGACACCGTCTTGCGGCCGTTTGGAGGACAGGAACACCGGTTTACGGATTCGCCACTTACAGTGGAAGAAAACGCCACACCTGATGTCATTCATTATACAGAAAACAATCGAGAATTTGTTTTGGCGTGTTGTGCATCTTGATACCGTTGTTGTCCGGCGAAGTGTCATAATATAGATATTGTTTGCGCGATATGAGAAGCTGTGATAACCCCATCTATCTAGAACGTTTCGGGATAAATTTGTTTTTTTTTAGTGACTATTTCCTAATTTACACTAGCATACAATATTTTCGAAGCAAAGAAAACCCTATCAGATAGGGAAAGGGAAAGGGTTAGGGAAAGGGTTAGGGAATATGGCAGATCCCAATGGCAGAGGGGTTATAATTTTATAACTACTGCAACGATGAGGCGCCCATGCCATGTGAGATTTAGTCGGTATTTTTGGGCCTTTAAAATGCAACGGTTATTTGCATGTTGCCAGACCAAAACGAAAAACACACTCATGGTCCCCAAGGAAAAACCGTGTCACAAAAGCTACTGCTACCGGGGAGACATATGCTAGGCGAAACAATTAAAGGCTAGCTGCGTGTGACATCACGTCAAATATTTAGGTCCTGTGAACTTTTGATCCAATCACCAGGCTAGTTTGTGGTTCAGTCGCGGGAAAGCACAGCTCGATATAACATACAGCGTAGAACAGGTGTCAAGTGGCGATCCTGACGCATACCTTACCATGCCGTGTTGCGGATGCCGCCGAGTAGGAAACATCCAGCCTAGTACACCCACATACCGTTGTTGCTCTGTGTATGGCCGTAGCTGATGCATCCCTGAAAAACTGTTATACACGTGGTAAATGGTATCTCACATCACACATGCTCACGAGTTCGCCGCGTTTGTGTCACACACAGTGTCCCCTCCGGAGAGTTCCATACTGGATAAAAACACGACCAAGTAAGGGCTTTTTGTTGGCAGCCCGACAAACTAACTGGGCTCTCTAAAGCTGGTACACATATTTCAACCCCTGCACGCAATTAAAAAAGACCCGGAAGGGCAAAGAGCGATGAACGCGATTGTCGCCGATACCAGTCTGTGTTCGCTGTGACAAGCCCGGCATTTTTCACGGCGGCAGAATTAGACCTGTATCTCAGACCTTTTTGCGTGTTGTGCTCTTTGCCGCTCTCGCTCGAGGGTTTGAAGCGCTTACCGAATCCAAGGAAAACGCATCCAATAAGAGCCGTCCTCAGTTCTCCAAAAACAAGGAGATGTATATAACGATGATACCCAGCTTCGGCCAGTACTTGAGGTTTATATTGAAAATAATGCTGACGTTAGTATTGAGGTTGATGTATTAATAATATGACGCGTGCTACGATAGAGGTGCACCAACCATCGTTGGTTTTTTCCGAGATTTCTCACTTTGGGAGCTATAGACCTCTTCGAAAAACTGATTTGGTAAAAACTTGAACTGCTATGATCCCGGATGAAACATCCCACGGCCTAGGTATGAAACGAAAATCATACAAAACATGTCGTCGTTCCGACAATTTGGTGTCAACGATACCCGTCATGCAGAAACCGTTCCAGACGAAACGTCTAAATGTGCTACCCTTATCAACACGCGTCGACTCCAACCTACCGTGCTAGGCAATGCAGTGTTCGATTCACCAACGTTGCAAGCTATGGGGTCCCTCCACTGACGAACTGCCCAATGTATCTGTCATCGCATGTTCACTGAAACATCCCGGTAGCGTGGTGTAATCGTACGGGGTTGAGCTACGATCGGGCTTGCACGTTTGACACAAGAGGTTTTCGTCATGCACAAGGCTGCTTAACATAATAGCCATTTCGGATCTGACGTGTTATTATACATTTTCCATCAATAGGTAACTCCTGGAGTGGATGTGTGTAGGGGTTACCATTAAATCATTATTCAAGTATTTCGTTTTTGCTGCGATAGTATTGTGTGAGGTGTTGAGCTCCTCTATTTTGGAGCCCCATAAAATGCAGGCGTTGTGCACACGATAGCACGCAATTAACGACTTAGAGCTTAGGGACGCCGCTAGTAGTCGGTAAAGCTAATGCAAGGGCACCTTGTGTTGGCACAATGCCATCGATAAAACCCGCTGCTGCCGTCGTATGACACATGATGGCGGCGGTCGGAGATGGGTATATGCCCTGCCGTGTCTACAGGACAAGCAGCAGCGCTGCCTTGATAACAGTCTAGCCACTGTCCCCGCTGCTAAATTTTTTTGCTACATTGTGTTCTGCCCCGTATGCCTGTCATGCGACGGGCAATGCGACCTGCCTGGGATACGCGTTTTCTGATGTATCTGACTGACCGTTCAAGGCGAGGCAGTCGCAGGTTTCGATCGTCTCCGCCAGCGTAAATGCCAAGTCGGCATCCTTGTCAGTAGAAGAAGAGGCTCTTGTTCGAGTTCGGAAGGCAATACAAGACAGATGGTTTCGTCTGCGATTGGGAGATGTGTTTCCGATAATAGGACGCTTACGGACTCTTCAGCCTGAAAACACGTATCTGGTATGTCACGAATCATTACAAGGCCACCAACAATCATTTTATCTCTCCAGATGTACCTCCAATATTGGAGATACACCCAACGGAAATATCAAAACGAAGATGTCACGACCGAGGATTGAAACGAGTTTTTGTTGGGCAAACGAGCCATATATCAACTTCACGAGATATATTTCGGGAATAGTGACTTATTGTCGCGAAGCACGAATTGTTTCGTTCGGTAGAAACCACGAATGACCGAATATGTATGGCAGACGATATCTCCACCACGCACGCCAGAGCGCGTGTACTACGGTAGCAAGCCCCCCCGTAGCCAGCGCCACATAAATTTTACCTGCCATCTGCTATGAAAAGTAACAATCAACAGGAGCGAGAAATTTTGGCCGCAGTGGTTCGGTTGCGTCTAACGCCTTCCGTTTTTCATAAACTAATAGTCCCCTTCACGTCCAGTGGACCCATGTATTTGGAAGTATGTGTGGCAATTGCAACACCCGTGAGTGATTGACGCTCACCAGCTATTTGATTTCACCTTTTCAATGAGTAAATCAACGTATTAAATCGGGCGCCTTCTTGCACACGGCAGGTGGGGTGTATACCACGGAGGGGAACCTGACCTTCAAAGACAACATACGATTCACTCGGAACGTCGCAGAATTCGACGGTGGGGCTATTGCCATGATAGCGCCGGATGAAGTGAACATGACTGGTTCCACCTTCACGTCAAACACGGCTCGGCTTGGAGGCGCCGTTTCTTTGACTTCCTTGATCCACAATCAGAGGACATTCCAGAATTGCATGTTTGTGATCAACAGCGCTACGGACGGAGGAGCGATGTACCTTTACGGCGACGCTGGGGTCGACGTTGTTGCCGAGTCCTTGTTTCACGACAATTACGCAAGTAAGTGTCCTCCTATTAAATTTTGATAAGTGCACCTCGGGTACATTCATCAAGGTACGGCGAGGTTCGATGGGAAAATTTGCAGTATTCCTGCTACTCTAGCAGTAGCAGGAATACTATGGGTTCGGCGTGGGTATACTTCGTCTCTACATACAACACGCACAATGCCCAGGGTTATTTGCTACACGAATACTTCCATCAGAGTAGCTTCTATTTATGAAAATTCAACATTGTTTCAACACTTCTACCCGGGCATATTTGTTCGGGCTACCACCTTACGGTTGTTACGGTTGTTACGGTTGTTGCGGTAACGGGGGCATCGTCCCCGCGGGCCGGGCCTACGTGGTGGTATTCGGTATTTGCCTATCTTGATGGGTGGACACGCAGAAGAACACGTTGTGCATGATGAGTAAATGGGCTTCCCCTCAAATGTCTAAATCAAACGCGAAGGCAACGAGCACGTTCCCCTAGTTTTCCATCGCTAAAGCGAAGCGAAATCCCTATGCATCCTCGTAAGACGCGCTTCGCTCGGGTTTGGTCCGCAAACTTTGTATAGTCGTCGCCAAGGGATATTGTGGCAGGGGGCATCCGCGTTGTTGACCAGAATCCTGTCGCCGTCTGTGTCAGGTGCTTCGGGAGGAGCTATTTACCTCGTCGGGACTCTCAAGCTCAACAGCACAAAATTTGTGGCCAACAAAGCTGGCGAGGAGGGCACGGCTGTAGCAAGCGTGTCCTTATCGTCGGTGGTGGGATTGGATGACGTCTCCTTCAAACGTAACTCTTATCATTGCCCTAGTGGCGAGTATGGTGATGATCTTGTCGGAACGGTGAGAAGCATTTCAGGTGCAGTAGCTGTTTGAAGTGCAATGACTGCAGGGTTTAGTACGAAAGAACGGTCTTCAGCCATGCAACGGTGTGGGGGAGTCATTGGTGTCCAAATCGTTATGACTGTCTGTCGTCTTGAACCGAGGCACCACCCAAAGATTTCAAACCCCTTAGTGTTGTACGATACCGTAACTATGAGTCCGAGACGTTAGTGCATTGGTATACTGCTGTACTAGTGTAGTAGTGCAATGCCGTAGTGTTTTAGTGTTGTATGAAGTGTGAGATATTGCTGTATGAGGTATGAGGTGTTGCTGTATGAGCACAACGCGCCTGCTACGGTAGGGGTGCCAGTTTCTGGCTACAATGGTTTCAACTAACAAGCGCTTCAACTGACAGGAACCGCCCGGCACAGGTGGAATATTCAGGTTAGGGTCAGTGTTCGCATTCTACGTAAAGTATACCCAGGCCATGGGATAGATGGTAGTTTTGCAGCATAACTGTTATCAGGGTCATGAAGGTTATCAGGTTTAGAGTCTCTCTCAATAAGGAGCGTCAGAATGCCATCTACACCTCTACCGGGGCATAGTTCGAACAAAAACATTAACACAAGGTCAATACAACATTAATGCACTATTTATACACTATCAATATACTACACTGCCTTGTTATAGACACTGCACTACATAGTTATATACACTACACTACACTACACTATTATAGATACTATACCACACCACAACTACAGATATTCACCTGATCGGACACCAACGCGCCATGCGGCTGCTTATTGAGCTACCAGCGCAACACGTACAAGTGGCGGTCAATGTTATAGATGTACAGGAATTATCGTGTCAGGTCCACCCGCAGACAAACCGGTTCTGTATCGTGACCTACCGTAATGCATAGGATACGGCGCACCGGGTGGTACGTATTGCAGAGGCAAGCCACGAGGAATCAAACCCATTGGCATACACGTTTTGTTTTTTTCTCTTCATCCTCTATTTATTACCCTCGCACTTCTCCACTACGGTACGTGGCTTCTTTTTATTTCGCGAGAAGAAGTCCACATATTGTTCCTTCGTCGACTCGCGTCGAACACTTCACCTCGATAACCCTAACACAAGCATGTATACCTATTTCCTTACGTGCTGACATTGTTCTTGCGGGCCCTCCGTCAGCTACAACACTGGTCTTACGCACGCTGCAGGCCTATTTCCAACGACGTGATCGGTTCAACCTGTAGCAATAGGTGATGTTGCTGCAAGGATATAACCTTGTCCACACATTTTCCCCACATATTTCTTATGCGTTTGAACTCGATCCAACAACAGGGCACATCTCTCTTCGACACGGCGTGTTACGGATGTTCGACCGTCGAAGATCAAATCCCGGACGGAGTTCAGATAGCGAGGAACGATACCTTTGGCACTCCCTCCTGTATAGAGCTACCTGCGGGTACCATTGGCCTGTCAAGCGGAACGACGTCGCGAGTCTAACCCTTGAAGCGGGATACTACCGCACCTCAAACGAAAGCACTGTTATACTAGAATGCTACAGGCACGAGGCCTGTATTGGAGGTAACAAGCATGGGGACTACTGCGCGGCCGGCTATAGGGGCCCATGTGAGTTCAAAGTTCCGTGTACAGATGCTTCGAGCTACGCCATGGGTGACGGTGGTTGACTAATGCGTGTTAGACCGTTGACCAGGTTGGTATATATAGGACCGCAAGGGGGCACCGGTGTGCTGCTGCTATGATCTTGACATCAGCAGCTGTAGTGGTCACCCGACACCGGCCATGATTGACCAACGTTCCGCTTGCACTCGACGAACAACTGTTAAAATAGTAAAACACTACAATTGTATGATATACCAGTAGACCAATTCGTCAGTTCCCAAAGTGGAGAGGGAGGGCCGTCTGTCCAAACCTTGTAGATCTCCCCTACCATGACACCCTAGGATGACTCCAAACATGAGGGTTTAGATCTCTGTCCGACACCCGACTTCGCTGAACAACGTGCGCGCAACTACAATATCGATCCCCTTGGCAGGCATGAACAAAATGTAAAGCCTGACCGCGACCAATTGAGAGTGGGAAGACCGTGTTCATTTGTTCAGCTCAAGGTTCCCAGTATTTAGAAACGGTTTTCGCCCGGACGTACCTCCACCATCATGACATGTACCAACGAGGTATTTTCATGTCCCTGAACAAATCTCTGGGCTTAAGTGGTCGACGGATGATTTTAATTATTTCCGTTTCCTTAAACGTCTGAATAAGTCGTTCAGTTTGTGGATGAAGGATGACTTCACGCCGAAAGGCGGACAATAATACACGAAATGAAGTAGTTACTCTTTTCAGATACTCCGCAGGTACGGGAATGTCAACTATGTTTGGTGTGCTAGTGCTTAAATGCAGTTTATGATGCAGCAAGCACGCGGGTGTTAAGAAGAGGTACCTAAACGGTGAAACAATTTGCAAAAATACACACCGTACGACTTTTGAATTCGATTAAGGCCCCAGCCATAGCGATTTAACCCATGTCAGGTGCTACCTCATCGACCTTCTGGTGGGAACACACGGCGGTAAGGCTAGCATCATGCTGCGGGCGCGTCGGAGATCACGGTGGTCCTTGTACATCCGCTGCCTTAGCTTTCGGGTCTTGTCGTCACGTTTCTTCGATATGCTTGGTCCTTGCAGTAAAATTCGAGTCAATGGCATGTTGCTAGTCTTTGCAATGGTTTTTCCCCATCTATTGGGTCTGCTGTTCTTTATAGACGTGGCAGAGCACAGTTAGCACTACCAGGCTCTTTTGGGATGGAATGACACGAAGTTTCCACACTTCAGGAACCCATTGTTATTGCGCCATCTTATCCCGACATTTCGTTCGTTATGTGTTGTTTGTAACTGGCCCATGGTATTACAGCATCGTCATGTAGGTCACACTCGCATTATGGCTGCATTCCTCCTGTAAGAAGTTTGTGCGAGACGTTGTCCAGCTTTCCTTCGGGTACGGAGCCTCACCTCTAATCGTTCGAACCGTATGCATAGTCTGCTGACGGGAGCAGGCGCAACACGAACATGTGATTATGTGGTTTTGCCCTGTTCCACCTACGGAGCCACAATATTGACGGAAGTCATCAACGTGAACATACTGTAAAATCTCCACGTCACTGCGAGGTTTGGGCGAGAACACCAGTTATGCTACGTCACAGGATAGGTAATAAACGTACAGATGCTGCGTATTTTCATTTAACAATGGTTCGGTTTCAGTTGTACCCTAACCTGCTCTATTAATAGTTTAGACTCAGACACGACGATCTGTGTACTACTAGGTCAACTTAACACATAATGCAAGGCACTTCTTCACCCTCACATCTACTATTGCTCCCGTTCCTCGGACGCCTATGGATTCAGACTGCGCCGTATGTGCGGAAACGTTCTCGCCTGGGATCGCGTACAGCTGCAGGGAGTGTTCGGAAGACGCCATGAGATCAGCGAAGGGGCTTGCACTAGCCGCAGGCGTGGCAACGGTTCTAGTGGTCACCATCCTCTTACAGCACTTGAGCAAGGTGGTCGACGACGAGACTGGGGAAGGGGCAGACGGGCAGCAAGGATTGGTTGTGCGGAAATGCGCATTGTTCCAGGACGTGATGGCGAAGGTTATCCCACTCTCTGCCATGAAGATCGTCGTGGTCGTGTGGCAGATCGTTTCTCAGGTGTGAGGTAATGTCGCCCGTTGAGCGAGGGGTCAACCCATGTCTATACCATCACCGTCGTGATGAATTTGAAATCGAACATACCTGTTGAACGATATGATGAAAGGATCGAAGTTCGAACGCGCCGTATTGGACATGGAGGCATACCGCATCTACCTTCGAGAAGTACATAAATCTGCAATAACTACCATTACTACTACAGGTAACAACACTTTGGACGGATGGCTACGGGGTGCTAGGGCCCCATATAAAGAAAACAAACAAAAACGAAAATAGTAGGCGAATGTTGGGATTGTGACAAGAGGTTGGAGCACCAACGCAACAACTGCGTGAAGAAACTCTAAACTCAAAAGACTTGACCATACCTTTGTCTGCAAACTTGATAAAACAAAGCAACGGATAAAGTGAATTTTATGAACGTTTTATAGACCGAATAAGGTGTGGCTGCTGTGTCGGGACTCTGGGTCGTAGGGGATTCAAAAAGTAATAAACGAGTGCCCCAGGACCCGTATCGGGTGCAGCTCGTCGCGTTCAAGCTAGCAAGGGCACGCCGAGCGCATCGTGAGTTGAAGCTGTGCTGAAACCGCGAGCATATATGAATTGTTCCTGGAATGTCCAGACAAGCTAGGCAATTGACCATCTTCTATTTACCAAGCCAAGGGGTGAGTCTTCATGAACACGAGATGGATACGAGATGGATACAAGAGGATACGAGATCAACCCCGAGGTGAAGAGGACCCTCCAACATCTACTTGCGGGATTATACCCGTGACCCGGAGATCGGGCGACGGGATCATCTGGCTGCACCTACGAAGCGGTGCGTGTGGTATACCTGAGGGGGAGTCAAGGATCGAGGTGGAGCCCCAGCACTGATGCATCATCTATCCAGGTGCATCTCGGGCTGCGCTCAGTCCTAGACCCAAAGGAGAGTGCGTCGAAACGTCAAGAGCCCACCATACTCGGCTTCCCTGAGATCATCAGCATCAAGGTATCCTGAATCAAGAGATCGGAGCTAGATGACGCACGCGCGTGCTAAAACATATACTCCATCACAGGTTTGTTTAGCCGTACAGCATGCCAGGATTGGGCCATGGACGGCCCCACGGGCCACAGGTCTAGATGGAACGATCGTAACAGTGTGGACTTCCCCCAGTGGTATATTTATGATGAGTTCCCTGCTCTCTGTGGTCTGGCTGTGTCGACTGCCCAGGGGTTGTCAGCTGCGGTTGGCGCCTGCCGAGCCCGTTGAGGGGGATACTAGCCTAAAACATGTATGGTACAGTGTTTGCGGTTCAGGCAATGTTGGCTCGTGAGTATCAATGCACCTCAGGTCGGAACCTCTTGTCCGCAAATATGCTCCTGACGTCGGTCGGTACCTTTTTATATACCCGAAGGGATGCTCCATTTTTTTTTGAAACGTCGAGCAGACTTTCCCTCGATTAGACCGCCGGCATCACCGTTTGCTGCGTATGGGCGGTCGAAAATACCGACACCTGGCTCGGCCGAATGTCTACCCCGTCAACAGAAGTATCCCTCAAAAACTTATTGTCTACACAGAACAGATCAATTTTGGCTGCAAAACAAGCGTCTAAAAATCTCGTGCCGGCGGAGCATTGAAGGGTTGTTTTGCTATGCGAAAGGACCGCCACGAAAGACAGAATATTGGAAAAATCTTGCGGAAAGGATAGCTGCGGTTGCTTCTTGGTTTAGTACAGCGCAATTTAGTCCATCTTAAGTTTTCTGTTGAGTTTCTATAAGAAATGGTGGTAGGAGGCAATCCGTTTTACCTTCCACTTTCATTAACTCATTCGTAGGTAAAAATATTGTTGCAAGGCGTCCTGCAGCGCAGCCGTTGTCATTGAAGAAAATACACTTTATAGCTAACGATACTTTGCCATGGCCAACTATGCTCGCCTCGCGCTGTCAATCTCAGCTTTGGAACTTTTCGCACCTTTTGGATATGCAGCCGCCTACCACTATGCCGACCCAAGCGCACAGCAAACCATTTTCCGCTTAGCAACCCCTTGCTTACCCCTGTCCGTTGCATCTTGTTCACTGCAAACTATTATTCTTACCAGTTCTCTGCAATAGCCGGAGATGTCTACCCAGAGGAGTACGAGACGTTCCTCTCCTATTTCAGCTTCGCCAGCTTTGACATTGGCGCCATAATGTCATTAACTATACTCGCCTTGCGCTGTCAATCTCAGCTTTGGAACTTTTCGCACCTTTTAGATATGCAGCCGCCTACCACTATGCCGACCCAAGCGCACAGCAAACCATTTTCCGCTTAGCAACCCCTTGTTTACCCCTGTCCCTTGCATCTTGTTCACTGCAAACTATTATTCTTACCAGTTCTCTGCAATAGCCGGAGATGTCTACCCAGAGGAGTACGAGACGTTCCTCTCCTATTTCAGCTTCGCCAGCTTTGACATTGGCGCCATAATGTCATTAACTATACTCGCCTTGCGCTGTCAATCTCAGCTTTGGAACGTTTCGCACCTTTTAGATATGCAGCCGCCTACCACTATGCCGACCCAAGCGCACAGCAAACCATTTTCCGCTTAGCAACCCCTTGTTTACCCCTGTCCCTTGCATCTTGTTCACTGCAAACTATTATTCTTACCAGTTCTCTGCAATAGCCGGGGATGTCTACCCAGAGGAGTACGAGACGTTCCTCTCCTATTTCAGCTTCGCCAGCTTTGACATTGGCGCCATAATGTCGTTCTCATGCTTATTCTCGCTCGACTTTTATGAGGGTCTCCTTCTCTCTACCATTGCGCCACCAATCGTGCTCGCGATGCTGGCCGGCGCGTACTACGTCGCTAAACGGAGACACGGAATATCAAGAAGGAAAGTATTGACGATGCGGGGCAATTTCCTGTCCGCAGCGCTATTCTTTGTGTTCTTCGTCTACTCCTCGGTTTCCTACAAGGTACTCCAGACGTTCCTCTGTGATGCGCTGGACGACGGAGAAGTGTACCTTCAGGCTGACTATAGCCTTACGTGCACGACCGAACGGCACAGCGTGTACACTTTGTATGCCAGTGTAATGGTTGTCGTGTACCCTTTCGGTATTCCCGTGATTGTTGGTTGGTGGCTCGTTCGAAATCGTCAATATCTTAAGAGGCCTGACCGAGACACAATAGCTCACCTCCGCCCCCTTAATACGATCTGGAGCACGTACACGCCATCACGGTACTATTATGAGGTAGTCGAGTGCTGTCGTCGGCTGGTGCTGACCATGTCTTCCGTATTTCTCGTGCCTAGCAGCGTCAACCAGATAGCTGTTGTGCTGTCGCTAGCGGCAGTGTTCCTGTTTGTCTCGGAGTGGATGTCTCCCTTTGAAAAGTCAGTGGATATGAGCCTGTACCGGTGGGGGAACGGCGTAGTCTTGTCTAGCATGTTTGTCGCTTTGCTCTTGAAAGCAAATTCATCTACAGAGCAATCTGGCATTTTGTCAGTTTTTGGTGGCGTGCTCATCGCCGCGAACGTGGTTATGATTGTTACGATTGTAGGCCAGTCCGTCTTCCTCCTTAAGGCGTGGCGCGAAAGAGAACCAGTTGTCGAGCAGATCATTCCACGTGTCAAGAGGTCGAACCTCGTGGGTTTGCGGAGTGAAGTGTCTACCTATAGGGTTCGAACTGAACCCGTGCGGACTGATTGGCATGAGGATACTTTTCAAATGAACCCTTCAGCGTTGAGGTGCTGCGGTACCTCCATCCAGCGCTAAACGCGCCCTGTCGTTTTCCCGCCTTCTTGGGCGTGGCGGGGTTCGCGATGGTTTCCACGGTAGTCGTGCTTGGGAGTATGCAAGGGTGTGTTTTGTGTTGCTGTTTTGATGTGCGAAGTATTCGAACATCTTCTCGAGCGTTTGGCCAACTAGGCAAGTTGACGGCGATAGCGTGATGATTTTCACGACAAAAAGTAGTTAGAAGTCATTGGAAGAATATAAGAACCCTTTTGAGGAGGGTTGAAATTTAGAAACGATGAAAAATATTGCAGATAAAAATATATGTTTAGTCAAGTGCTTTCAGTGTTAAGTGGAGAAGTGTTTTGTCACGCTTGACTGGTGGCTCGCTGCGCGAGAAGGCACCTGACGATCGTCGAGATTGGCGGAATGTTTAATAATATTTGACTGCGCGAGAAGTCACTTGGCGATCGTCTGGAGTGGCGGAATGTTTTGTCACACTGGACTGCGCGAGAGGGCACTTGGCGATCGTCGGGAGTGGCTGAATGTTTTTTCACACTGAATTGCGCGAGAAAGCACTTGGCGATCGTCGGGAGTGGCTGAATGTTTTGTCACACTTGACTGCGCGAGAAGGCACTTGGCGATCGTCAGGAGTGGCGGAATGTTTAGTCGGCGAGTTTTGCTTTGAGGCGGAGAATGTTACCGATAGGATGCTCGTACTTAGTCCCCTGTAAAGGGAACAGCAGAATTAGGCGAGGAAGGCCGCATGGTGTAATGACAATGTGCGCATGGTTTACGTGGTGCGCAGGTGTAGGATGTAACGTGCTGAAAGACACGAACACTTGTTACAGGACGCACAGCCGTCGCTGGAGACGCATAGTTTTACATTCATGCATAGGAGATGGTGAATACACGGGTGATGAAAGGAATATCTGTACCGCAGGAACGCTGGAGGAGGGTGAGGGAGTATGGCAGGTTCGAACACGTACGCGTATCGCAAACACACAGGAGTACTGCTGCGCTACACATGTCATGTATGTGCTACACACACAGACAGCGAGAGCTGTGTGCACACCGCTGTACACACCCACATACACAGGTGATGGGAGAGATTTGTACCGCAGGAACGCTGGAGGAAGGTGAGGTAGTATGGCAGGTTCGAACACGTACGCGCATCGTACACATGCAAACACACAGGAGTACTGCTGCGCTACACATGTAGACTATGTGCTACACACAGCGAGAGCTGTGTGCACACCGCTGTACATACACACACTGCTGTGACCATGCTGAGTGCGCAGCGTATAAGCAGTGCCGTGAACACACCTGCATTCACATGTGATGGAAGGGATTTGTACCGCAGGAGCGCTGGAGGAAGATGAGGTAGTATGGCAGGTTCGAAGACGTACGCATTCACATGTGATGGAGGGGATTTGTACCGCAGGAGCGCTGGAGGAAGGTGAGGTAGTATGGCAGGTTCGGACACGTACGGGTATCCTACACACGCGAACACACAGGAGTACTGCTGCGCTACCCATGTATGTACCACACAGAGAGAGCCCTGTGAATGTGTATCGAAAGAGTTGGTCTCCCCAGTCAAGATACAGCTCTGCTGTAGGGACGTTCCGCTGCAATGTGTGTGTGCAAAGATTCTGCCGCAGCACGAGGAGGTGGTACGCCGTAAGGTTTGAAGAGGGCGAAGAACACGCAGCCGCAGGGAAGGAGGAGCCCAGAACGAGCGAAGAGGCTAATAGCAGACACCCACAGCACGCGGCGGAGATGAAAATTTGAGTTAGGGTTAAAGCACCCGGAACCACGAGAAAATTTGCACCACCCGAACGGAAGGACGCAGTCACCGCCGTACGCAGACGCGGCAGACCACGCAGGGCAGGATCGAACAGCAGAGGCGCAAAAGTTCCAGGGCAACGCCGAGGGGCGCGGTGTATCCGACGAGGGATAGAAATAGAGAGTGTGCGGTGTGCGCTGCGAGGGTGTTCGCGTGCCAGGGTGTAGTTCGTAGCGCCGTTTGATTTGAAGCGCGGCAGTTTGAATTTTATGGTTTTGTAAGGACGAGGCGGTATTTTTGGGAGGGGATTTTTTTCGAAAGCCCAGGGGACAACGAAGTGAAATGTTTTTGGTGTGTGTTGTGTTCGTTGTCCCAAATGCCCCGCACGGGAAAGATTGAACAGCAGAGGCGCAAACGTTCCAGCGCATGCACCACCAGCGCTGGGTTGGCAGGGCAGCCGGACGGTGCTTGGATGCTACTAGCAGTGTAGTGTGTGTTGGTGTTGGTGTGTGTGTCCCAAAATGCACCACCAGCGCTGGGTTGGCAGGGCAGCCGAACGGTGCTTGAATGCTACTAGCAGTGTCGGGGGGGGGCGACAGAACCCCACGCCCTGGACGCCCGTTTGGCAGAGGCCCGACACAGTGTGCGTTGGAAGGACCCCCACCAGTGTGCGTTGGAAAAAGTATATGGAAAAAGTATGTAATGGATTTTTAATAATTAATTCATTTTTATATGTTTTCTGCCAAACCTCTCAGAAAAGAAGCAATATTGAACGCAACAGGAAGGGGATATTATTCGAAGTATTAATGGGTTTTTAATAATTAATTATTTTTTATATATTATAAAAATTGAAGATACACTCCAGCTGTGAGATCGAAGATTTCGTCGAAACTCATCTTTGCAAGCTGTGTGTGATACTCCGATCGCGCACATTACGAGTTGTGTGTCCTCATTAAGGATATAGGTCTAAAGATATGTTTTCTGCCAAACCTCTCAGAAAAGAAGCAATATTGAACGCAGCAGGAAGGGGATATTACTCCTCGTGCGGGCCATCTATCACTCCGCAGCTGAGAAATCCAATGACATTCTCTTGGCACGGTTGTTACAACTCGTACGTGCTGTATTCGACTGTGCAGCTGCTACAGAAAATTCTTCCAAACCCAATTAAATTGTACTGTTACGATTTGTCATCTTTCCACAACTACAACGTTATTACGACTGCGCGGCGGTGTGTTGTCACTGCATTTGAACAAAACCTACATCGTAACGAAAGGCAAGGGACGAACCATGTGTGAGGAACGTTATAGAGAGTACAAATTGCAAGCGGTTGTCAAGAACGACGATTCGACCAGTCAGTGGCATGACAAAGATTTTTTTTAATGAAGTTTTGTGCTGACAACGACATGTTCAAGTTCAAGTTATGTCGGGTTGTAGGTTCAGGGTAAGGGTATGGCGGTCTTACAGAACTTCCAGAAGTTTCGGGTACGGCTATAGAAGTGTTACAGATCTTCCAGAATTTCAGAGTATCGTGGCACAGGCATATAAAACTCACAGAAGTTACGGGTGGCACAGGTATTACAGAACTCACATAAATAAGTTCCGGGTACAGGTACGAAAGTCTTACACAACTTCCAGAAGTTCCGGGTACGGGTATGAAAATCTTACGAAACTCCCATAACTTCCAGGGATTGTGGCACGGGCGCACAGAACTTCCTGAACTTCCGGGCAGGTATAAACATGCCGTACGGGATCCCATTCCCCGGGTCATTGTGTCATCGGCGTACAGAACATCCAGAGGTTCCGCACACGGGTATGGGTGTCGTACAGAAGTTACAGAAGTTCTTTGCAGGGTAATACACGGGGTAAATATCACGGGTATTTTTTGTGTCAACCCTATAGACAGAACGAAAATAGAAATTTCGGGTACGGGTACGAATGTGGTACATAACTCACAGACATTCCGGGTACGGGTAGGGCTGTACAGAACTCACAGAAGACTCGGGTACGGGTGATTCCTGGGTAAATTCACCCCTAAGAGGGGCGAAAAAGCAACAAATTGACTTGTTGTAACAAAAAAAAGAACAAATGCTGTAGTGGGCCCTGTTTAGTGCCGGTACGTGCACAGAGCGTTCACCGGCACAATACCGGGCACCCGGCGCTATTGGGAATAGTGCCAAAACGGCACTGTTGAGGGCTGGCTAATCCTTCATTTGTGCCGGTACTGGCACTAATGAGGTCGTGTTCGATTTATTGTGTAGCGCTCCTTCTTCTTGCGAGTCAACAGAGAACGAAACGGATCGATACTACTGTTTTTGACTAAAGTTCCAGCGTGTGCGTGGGCAGACTTTCTTTCCTGCGACACCTATGGTTCCAACCTCCTGTGGAGCCTACAAAAGTTTGTTGTAAAATAATATATATATACAGCAGTTGCATTTCGGGCTACAGCCTCACCAGGACTAGTCGACGGCGAAAGTAAGACACACTAACACGTCATGCACCCGAGTAAGCTGTGACGGCACAATCAAACTGCTTGAAAAGCACGCGTTCGTACAATGCTAAATCCCACTCCTCGTTGCCTATCTCGAGTTGCAAAATGAAAATATTAAAAAAAAAAACTCCAAAAAGCGCACCAAAGACAACAATAAAACTCACTACAACTACAGCTGTAACCCCTCCCCTCACTACGTCGGGACAAATTCTCTCCTGTCTGCCTCGCGCACGCGCTTCGATGTTGCAAGAAAAAAGTAAATAAAAATAAAAAGACAAGCACGACAGGCAGCGCACCGCAAAAAGTGAAACAACCATTACTACTACAGCTGTATGTACCCCCCGCCCCTACTCCGTAGCAACAAACTCTCTCATGTCCGCCTGGCGCACCCCCTGAGGGGAATGCTCTGCAATCATCGCCATATTCGCTTTCGCTAGGTAGAGCGCCGCGTCTCCGTTGCCACTCTCCTCTGCTGCCGCTTCCATGACGCCGAAGTGAGACGACAGTTCACTATAAGCCAGTGGGGCACGGCGCGCGAGCCCCGTGTTCTCATTGCTACTGTCCTCCTGTTCATCCTCCTCCTCGCGGCCGGTAGACACGCGAGTCTCAGCCATCTGCGCCGTCATTTTAGATTGTGCCCTCCCAGCGCTGTCTGCTGCTGACGCTTTGCGCTTGCCGCCGTTGGCAACGCACGCGCTGCAGATGCGGTGATTTTCGTTGTCATCATCAACCACGCTGCCCCAAATGCCGTGCAGCCGCCCGCCACATCCTCCCTGGCAGCCGTGGTCATGAGGGTCTTGCGGCGTTGTATCCGGTTGAGCGCACAGTTCACCATCCGCACATGGCATGGTACGTTCCTGCGTAGAGCTGTTCGGGTATGCAGCAGCACGTATACCCTATTTCTCTGTGTGGAGTATGTCTTCTGCGTGGTTATGTGTGTTCGCGCGCTCGGGGTAACAGGCACTATTGGGGGTGACAGCGCCGCCGAACCGGCACTATACCGGGCAAGCTCTCAGTAGTGCCGGCCTGGCACTATTGAGAGCTCCGCCTGTGTCCAGAGATTTTACCGGCACTACACCTTGCACCTGGCATCATTCAACCGGCACTAAACAGCGCCCAGTACTGTTGCCAACGCATTTCAAATTGCAGCGATTGGCATACTGCATACATACTCGTACACTGATGCACTCATAGGAAATAACACATACGTCAACTACTGCTGTTCTTCAGTAACACAGATAGCGTACCCCAGCTGTGGCGCCTACAACAAACTTATGGCGGTCGAAAGCCCAACTTTTCTATTAGCTTGATAAGCAAAATGCCACGACTTAGAAGAGGCAAAGCCACCGAGAACACATAGAATAGTTCAAGATTTCGATGGTATGATAGCGAGATGTGAATTATTCCGATCGAAAAAAAAAAAAATTGACAAAACGCAGAACGTGGTTTGCCGATAGGTTAGAAAAAAGCGTTTTCTCAGGTAAATGGAACCGAATTCAGTTCGTTTATCAAATATAGGTATAATATTTTCGATTCGAAAGTGTCCTTCGTTAATACGCTAATGTGTGCCCTTAGAAACGAAAGAATCGTCAACAACAGGTAGGTGCTCTTAGGGTATGATATGTACTGCGTGGGATGTTCGGTATTCGGTTTTTGTGACTGACAAAAGATGACGACATCACAATTGATGCATAATACACTTCACAGAGTAAACCTGGATGAATACAGAGCTCCCCGGTTGGTTGGTGTAACAAAGGTATACCCGTACCCCGGGTATTGTGCCACAGTCTTGCAGGCGTCACATGATTTCCGGGTAATAAGGGTATGAGGATCTTACAGGACTTCCAGAAGTTCCGGGTACAGGTACGGATGTCTTACAGAACTTCCAGAAGATCCGGGCACAGGCATGAAAATGTCGTACATAACCTCCAGAAGTTCCGGGTACGGGTACGAATGCCCTACAGAACTGTCAGAAGTTATTTGTCTGGGGTAATACCAGGGGTAGCCCCGGGTACGGTTTGTACTTACCCTACGAAACACAACCTTACTTTATTGTACCGCTTGCTGTGTTCGGTGTTTAGTTTGTGGAACTGAAAAAACATGACGACATCTTAATTACTGTATACTACACTTTCCCAACCCTACTACTGAGATCCCAGGGTATGGTGACGAAGGTATACCCGTACCCCCGGGTATTATTATAATAATGAAAAAGCACTCCAGCCTTGTTATCGAGGATTTTGTCGAAACTCATCTTTGCACGCTGTGTGTGATGCTCCGATCGCGCGTATTACGGGTTGTGTGTCCTTACTAATGATATAGGTCGGCGACTCCCCTTGCAACTACAGTGAGTGAAGGTATCAGGGTCAACAGGGTGATGTTAGGCAGTCTGTTCGCGGAAACTATAAAACCCTTTTCTGAGGGAAACAAAATCTGACAGCTGTGGAAGGAAATGCATCAGTTTATCAAGTGAATTCTGTAAGTCGAATAACCGGTGAGGGGAGGGCGGTGTTTTTAAGGACGTTGGGGCCTGGTTTTGATCAAAAGGGTGCGAGGGTGAGGCGGGGGGGAGGGGGGGAGGACGAGTGGGGCAGCTCAATTTGTGCGTGGAAACTATAATCCTTCAAGGGGATGTATCTGACGGTTTTGGAAAGAATGCACCAATTTATCATGGGGGGGGGCGGGGGGCGGGACCGGCGGGGCAGCTCAATCTGTGAGTGGAAACTATACATCTTTTAAGGGGGTAAATGTGACGGTTTTGGAAAGAGTGCACCAGTTTATCATGTATATCCTGTAAGTCGTACAGCCGGTGGGTATTATGCCACAGTCTTACAGGAGTCAAAGAGTTTCCGGGTAAGGGGATAAGGATCATACAGAACTTTCAGAGGTTCCAGGTACGTGTACAGATGTCTTAAAGAACTTCCAGAAGATCCGGGTAATAATGTGGCACAGGCGTACATAACTCACACAAGTTCCGGGTACAGGTATGAATGGTGTACAGAACTTCCAGAATTTCCAGGTACGGGCACGAATGCCCTAGAGAACATATTCTCTTAGGGAAATGACCAGGGGACTTACCCCGGGTACGGTTTGTGCGTTCCCTACAGAACACAACATTAGATAATTTTATGTTTTGAAGACCTCTGTAAGAAGAGGTGGTTCTGGTGTTTTTACTGCTATGTTTCGTAGTCACGCCGACTTTCGAACTAGGTTTTAGACTTGAAAAAAAAACGTTTTTTTTTTGTAAGGGCGCGTTGGGAACGGAGGAAAAACTGCGCTCTGAGAACAAAAAAGGAGAAAAACATGAAACTGAATAGAAGGGCTCCGCATAGATGCCAGCATTTGCGGGCGCCTAAGCTCCGGGTAAGGCAGGGCAGCACGTTGACTTGCTCGACTCAACATTTTTTAAGAGTAACAACCGTTACCACACAACCCATAGTCTACGCGTGTACCTGGTAGAACGTAAGGTATTGCCAAGAGATCGATGTAGACTAAAATTGAAGTGCTTATTTCTGCCGTTTCTTGCCTAATTTCGATTCCGAGCTTCATCATATTTTGATCGGATATATCCGTATCGAAATCCGCCACATTAATAAACACTTCACGCACAGGATATCACCTCATTATCTTTCGAGAGCCATCCATGCCGCTGTTTCCCCCCCCCCCCCCCCCCGCCTCGAACGCCCCCTTCTTCCCCATCACCCGCACCTTCGCCTAGACCTAGCACCACACGTATAACAAACCCCTCACCTAAAGCCCTTCCCCCCCCCCACCCCCCCCCACCCCCCACCCCCGCCTCCACCCCCCACCCTCCCCCCCCAACTCATCCCAACCCCACCCCCTCGAACACTCCACCCTCTCTTTACTCACTGATTGTACGACTTACCCCAGGATATACACGATAAACTGATGTATTATTTCCAAAAATGTCACATTTATCCCCTCGAAATAATGTATAGTTTCCAGGCACATATCGAGCTGCCCCCCCCCCCCCCCCGCCCCACCCCCCCCCCCCCCGCCCCCAATAATATACTGGTGCCAAAACCGTCAGATTTATCCCCTCGAAAGGATTTATAGCTTACATGCACAAATTGCCCCTTCCCCCCCCCCCCCCCCCCCCCCGCGCCCCCCTCCAAACCCGCTCGCTTTTGATCAAAACCAGCCCCCCCCTTTCCCTTCACAGCTGTCAGATTTTGTCCCCCTCAGAAACGGGTTTTATAGTTTCCGCGCACAGACTGACTAAAATCATCCTGTTGACCCTGATAGCTACACTGTAGCTGTAAGGGGAGTCGCCGACCTATATCCTTAATGAGGACACACAACCCGTAATGCGCGCGATCGGAGTATCACACACAGCTTGCAAAGATGAGTTTCGACGAAATCTTCGATCTCACAGCTGGAGTGTATTTTAATTTTTATAATATCCGAGAGCCCACGAAACTTGACCGGCTAGTCTAGTGTGGCAAAACAGAGACGTTTCGAGTGCGTTTCTTGATATTTTGACTCAACTTAGTATACCGGGCCAGCAAGGGGTTGGCCATGTGTATTGTGCTGCATGTTTTTTACGTCGCCACTGGGAGGCGCGCACAGAGCCAGCTTCTGCTACACCGTGCATGATACTATGTAGATCCGAGGTTCGCAGACCGACTGTCTGTGTGCATACTAGAAAAAAATATCACTCCAACTGTATAATCATAGAATTTGTCGAAACTCATATTTGCAACCTGTGTGCGATACTCCGATCGCACGTGTTACGGGTTGTGTGTCCTCATTAATGATATAGGTCGGCGACTCCCCTTGCCAAACTACAGTGAAGCTATCGGGGTCAACGGGGTGATGTTAGTGAGTCTGTGCGCGGAAACTATAAAACCCGTTTTGGGGGGGGACAAAATCTTACAGCTGTGGAAGGAAAGGCATCAGTTTAGGGTTGGGTGTTGGGTGCTCGCTTGCACAAATCGCCTTGATGATAAACAGCCTCCTTTAACTGACAGCTACTCTACTGCCGGAAGTGCTCATAATACAACTTGTCGCACGGAGTTTGGCTAGTCATTTCCGAGAAGCCACGCCGTTGGGCCGCACTCTCAAGGAGGTGCGTTGAGCTCGAACTTTGGTCAGTCTATCACGATGATCGCACGTGACGCCTTTGGCTCGCACTCAACGTGAGGTGCGCTGGGCTCGAACTTTGGCCCGTCTATCACGATGATCACACGTGAAGTTCCCTTGAATTAGAGGTCATAGATATATTAACAGACAGTAACGCATACCGTCGAGAGGTGCCTCTGTACGGCTGTTACTTACACCGGCTAGGTTATTTGGAGTGGAGGCGACGTACACCAGTGGTATACTGGAGTATCCTGGCTGAAGTGTATCGATGTTATAATTTTGGGTTCCCAGATCTACGATGAATCTGGTGACCTGAATTTTCCGTCGGTGGCAGCTCTGTCAGTCTGTTCTATTAAAAAATAGAGAAGTACAATACACTTTGGCAGATAGCGGTCAGGCGTATAGGGAGTGTTTGACTTCTAGATGCTGCTGTTGCTCAGTGTAATTGAGGCTTATTTTTCACGGGGGGGAATTACACCTCGGCAGAGCCCTTAATCCACAGCAGTGCTGGGGTTGTGGGATGGAGTTCCTGAGGTACGGCGTACAGCAGTTTCGCTCAACTTTTCGACATGTTTCCTGTACAAGTAAACGAAGGTGAGATGGCACGGTCGTGACGGTGCCCGGTGGGTGTCACTTGTCGTATTATAGCAGCTAGACCACAGCAGTAGTTGTCTTACGCAGGATCTTCTTCGATGCATGCGGTACCTAAACGAACCGTATACCACTCACGTTTCAACGAAGTACTCTTCGATGCTGGATACTCCTTGTCGTATAAAGAACCTCCCAATTAAGGAACAGTAGTAGCGGATTTCTTGACTGCCTCCTATCCAGTACTGTTGACGATGGTTCGTGAACCGATATGCCTGACGCGTTGATGCGAAACGAGGTTGATAACCTGTCGGTCTTGAAGTGCCGGTATGCAGCGTGTGTCAGCCCGTAGATGGTATACGCTTGCGCAGGCTGGCTTGCAGATGATCCCATTAAGACACAGCCTGTATACATTTTAGAGGATAACGCAGACTCACGGTGAAGTGTGTCCGTAGAAGAGCTCTAAAGAAGAGAAAAAAATGTTTTTGGTTGATCGATCACCCCAAGCCGATGTGTTGATTGATGATAAATTTGCTCAGCTGATGAGAGCTGTTGATGAGCAAATTGGAGTGATCGAGGTGGAACTGACCATCACCTGATCGAGACGTATGCGTCTGACATTTGTACTTCACGGGCAGTTGTATGATCCACCTACAGCAACGTCAAATATGAGGCTTGCTCGGGATCTCCCGTACATAATATATATGGCAACGTTCCCCGAGGTTTGCTTCTTGGAGCTTAGCTACGTCAACGTCCCGACAGTTAACATGTAATCAAGTTCCATTAATGTTGCTACGCGTACGTTAATCCGCCGCATTATCTATATACACCGCATTGCTCGTGCGTACTTCATGTACCAGTTATTTTGGCCGTTATTTTTATATGACTATCCTGTAAACTGCTGTGCATCATGTATCCGAGTTATTACTGCTGGGATTTCTGCATGCTAAATACCGCATCGATAAATGACATCGAGCATATACGTCGAAGTATTTATTATAACTGTTTGTTGTACGAACCTCTCGCAGTGTATACCAGATGACATTTAAGTGCTACCACGTAACGACATGATGGTTACTGACAAGTAGCATACATAAATCTCTCTCGGGTCGTCACCGCCCCTCATAATGTGGAACCCCAACTCCGTTGGCTAAAATATCTGGCTGGTTCGAGCTCCACGGCGTCGCCCCACCCTAGGAGGATGAGTAAAGCTCACCAACCAACGAAGGGCATTTTTGTCGCACACGGGGGGGATAAGGTCCCATCCCCAGTTCATAAATCTCCCGAGTCTCCACAGTTCCAACTACACGGGACCTATAACGATGATCTCCCGGGTCGATACTTCCCCCCACGTCGTGTCAACCCCGACCGCAGTGACTTATTTGTGATTGCCTGGTAGGCTTTGACCCAATAATCTCAAACCTTTTGTGACCGACTCTGGTTTCTTCGCATACTTCCGTATACGGCAACGTCTTGAAATGCGAACGCAATTCTACCAGCCATTTGCAGTATAGGTCGCACAAATAAGCGATTTTATGGCTGTACCAGGTTGGCGTGCCGAGCAAGCACGCTCAAAATGAGAATAAGAGAAACACTTGAACAGCAACAACAGCACCAAATGCAGCGAAAATGGACGATTTACAGCGATTTTCATCCAGAACTCAGCGCCCCACGGTTATACAATCATAGTTTCAAGGGAAAATGAGGTAGTCAAGGCAAAAATATATCATAAATTATGAATAGAAGTTAATATACTGGCACAACTCGACCATAATATCCGTGGAAAAATGCCTGAAATCAGGTGAAAACAGGACGCATTGGACTCCCGTAATAATGCATGGAACACTACAATTTCTTCTTTGTCGCTTATTATGCGACAACGCAAACAATTTCTGAAAATGCCGATTTCACTCACTTCCTTACTAAGTAAGAATCCAACTATTATGCTCAGCAATAATTTCGCGGGTTTTTTGCATTCTACTCGAGTAGGGCACAAGTTCGCTATCTATGCGACCGCCATTCGTACCAAAAGCTCGACCCCAGGATGAATCTATACAGTTGATACACAGAGCGTCAAAGATAGAGCCATTCGGGACATAAGGGCGGTCGATTCGCCTTGTCCCGGCTTACTAACAGCTATATATAATATATTGCCCTCGTGAACAGATAAGAGCGATATAGTGCCTGCTTAGGCTTGTCACAAGGTGGTATTCAATGGGAATACCCCCACTGTACTGCTGTTATGGATTGCTTGGTGTAGCTGGTCTGAAAAGCTGTTCTCGATTTTGTATCAGTTTCATTTTCCATCCCATTCATTATCCTTGCATTACTCTCGCCCCCCTCCCAGCAGTAGTATAACTCAAATCATGGGTCAAAGAGCGGACCCTCCTGCCCCCTCCCCACTGCAGTACATATCATTTTTTAATCGCGAGAAGAATGCATCATTTTCTTCTTTTCCTCGTCGATTCGCGTCGAAGTGTACCTGCCCACGCTGCCAGGCGTTCTCAGCAGCAGTTAGTTCGTTCGATTTTTGAATTGTTTTTTGCAAATAATAATGCAAAAGAACTCACAACAGTGGTAGTTGAATTCAAGGACCAACGCTAGTAGTATTCCAAGGTAACCACTAGATAGACGACCGGGGCGACCAGCTCAATATTATTACGAAAATTTAAATACACTCCATCCAGCTGTGAAATCGAATATTTCATAAAAAATGAAAATACACTCCAGCTGTGAGATCGAAGATTTCGTCTAAACTCATCTCTGCCGGCTGTGTGTGAAACTCATCTTTGCAAGATGTGTGTGATACTCCGATCGCGCGTATTACGGGTTGTGTGTCCTCATTAGGGATATAGGTCCGCGACTCCCTTTGCAACTACGACAGTGTAGCTATCAGGGTCAACAGGGTGATGTTAGGCAGTCTGTGTGCAGAAACAATAAAACCCGTTTCTGAGGGGGACAAAATCTGACAGCTGTGGAAGGAAATGCATCAGTCTATTATGAAGTGAATCCTGTGAATCGAATATCCGGTGAGGGCAGGGCTATATTATAGCACACTACTACTAGAGATTATCACTCAGCAATCAGTAGCAAGGAGCTCGTCAAGTAGGAAGCAACACAAAATATTTTTTAGTTACGTACCAACATGACCGCTTGTCCAGTTGAACGCGGCAAACGACCACAACATCAACGGAAGCTTGCACCACACAGCAACAAAGCACGCCTTCCACACCACCAGTACTTATCATGGAGTCTTGTAGGGGAAAAGAACCACCCGCCGATGCGATACCGGGACAAAAAAATGCCACTGGTTTCTTACGTGGATACCGTCTACTACACACCGGTACTAGATATTCGACTTACAGAATTCACTTGATAAACTGATGCATTTCCTTCCACAGTTGTCAGACTTTGTCCCCCTCAGAAACGGGTTTCATAGTTTCCGCGCACAGACTGCCTAACATCACTCTGTTGAACCTGGTAGCTGCGCTCTAGTTGCAAGGGGAGTCGCCGACCTATATCCTTAAGGAGGACACACAACACGTAATACGCGCGATCAGAGTATCACACACAGCTTGCAAAGATAAGTTTCGACAAAATGTGCGATCTCACAGCTGGAGTGTATTTTGATTTTTACAAGAGCTCCGCATGGGCAGGGCAGCACTTCGACAACTTAAGGTGTAGATGTCCGATTTGGCATGCATTGAACTTTAAAGTAATGCCAAGAGTTTAATACGAACATGGGATTATGAAAGTCATGCTTTGATAAAAGAAAAAACGTAATATTATACAACAAATTTCCCCATCCGCTGGAGGATAAAAAAAAATATATATATATATATATATACAACAAAGAAGGCAAGGATAGGCGAAACAAACTATGTTAAATGCGCCGTCAAGAAAAAGTTGGCGTCTATCAAACAAAAATACCGAAAATAGTATTATTGAGAACCTGCGTCGCCTTTGGGCGAAACAAAAGAGGCCTTGGCATTAATTAAGAGACTGCACTGCTGTCCCCGTGGCAATGGAGGTTCGAGGTCGACAGGATGCAAAGTCGGTTTGCATCAAACGTCGACATGAGTACATGTCAGCCGGCGAGGTTTTGGAAGAAGATTGCTTTGTTTGTTACGTGAAGGCTGTCGCATTGATTGGTCTGCGTGGTTGCGGGCGAGGAGGAAAACGTAGAAAGGGAGGGCGATCTCTCGTTGAGGCGGCGTTGTCTAAGATTGGTGCGGGGGTGGCTTTGCTCGTACGGGAGGTTGGCGTAGCGCTTCTTCTCTGTTTTTTTTCGGAAAGGCGGGATATGTGTGTCTGCTGTCTTTTCTTCGTGGGGGCTTTCACGTTGTCGAAATCGGACGGGTCCCCTCAATGCATTATATCCGGAGTGCCTCTACCATGACGACTGCTGATAGTGCCGTGCTTATTTCCCAGAGACTGACATATTATTTACTGGTAGTAATTATAATATACCTTTGCAACATTTTTTTTTCTGCATCCCATTTATTATCCCCGCACCACTCTCGCGCTCCCTCCCAGTAGTAACTCAGATTCGGGGTCACATAGCGGGACCTCCTCCTCCCTCCTCACTTCGGCACGTGCTTTCATATTTACCGCGAGGAGAATCCAGCATTTTATTCCCTCGTCGACTCGCGTCGAACCAACCCACCCTGCTAGGCGCTCTCAGCAGTTGATCCCTGTTTTTCTTTTGCATTTTGCAAATAAAGTCAAATCTCATCGTGGTGTGTGTCGAACTCAAGGACAACTAAACGTTTGAGGTATTCGAGGGTAAAACCACTAGACCACCGGGGCGGCCGGCTGACAATTGATTAAAACAAAACAAGATCTTTGCATAAAGATTACATTCCCTCCCCCATGTTGTATGATATTACGATGGTTGACGCGATATGTATAGAATAAAGCGATAAATACCTAAATATCAGAGTGCGCGGAGTTTTAGATATCATGAATAACGAACGACCGCGACGGCAGAGCACGGCAAAGCATAGCGCTTCGCTCTGCTGAGCTAGCGCTGCGCTGCGGTGCGCTGCTGAGCTAAGCCGCGGGGCATCGCAGGGCACTATACGGCGCTTCGTTGCTGTGAGCTTTAGCGCTGCGATGGGGTGCTGGGCGGTGTGGAGCTGATGAGCAAAGCCTAGATCTCAGCCGATGAAGCTTCGTCAAGTACAACACAAATGGTGCGAATCAAATAAAAGCTAAAGCTGAACCGTTCCGCAACTAATGCACAGGCGGCAAATTATCGGCAAATGGTAGGAAGTTCAACTTACCAGACAAAAAGGAAGAAAGAATCGCGAAAAAGTTCAAAATCGTGTTGGCAGAAAAACCAAATTTATTTGCAATAAGCAGCTGAAAGGTAAAAAAACAGGCAATATTTCAGCTGTTGTTGCTGTTGTTGTCGTTCTCACATTACCTCGCATAATCAAGTCCGTGGTCACAGGATAGGCTCCATTCACTCTGGAGCTGAGGAATACCTAAGGGAAAAAACACAAACCAAAGGTGGTACACGCATAAATCACAGCTGACGCAATTCATGCCTCCACCAGAAACATATAAAAAAAGTGAAATCGGGAGTCAGTCTACGATGTGCCAGGTCCACACCGGTGCATACGTCTCATTACTCGCGCCTGGAAAAACCGACTATACCGCTTGCCGCCTAAGAAAGACCACCACGTATATACTACACGTGGTATCTATCACTACGCATACGCACAACAGACGCAAGTCAATTGTAAAAAGAAACAAGCAAAGAAGACAAAGGAAAGGAAATGGGTGCATGGGGCCAAGAAAAAGAAAAGGTAAATTAATTTTGGGGGGTCTACTGGCGAGTCTGCCACCAGAACGATGCCACGTGGTTTTTCGACGGTTTACAGCAGTAGTACTACGAACGACTTCCGATACACCCACAGAAGCACGGACTACCGGCGAATTACGCGATCGACAGCTGGCCGTGGTTCTCACGTGCCTCTGTGCTGGGGGGCCCTGTGCGCTGCCCTTGTTGGCCTTGTTTGGGTAAAACATGCGGTGTGCTCGATGGTCTCACGGCAGCAGCACACCAGAATCAGAACGTCCGCCCGTGCGACGTATCATTCTTACAGTAAATGCAATGTTCTTTTCTCCATCAATATGAACATAAAACGGATGTTATATATTTGGACAGAGTGATGCGTGTACGACTAAACTTGCCAACGGCACTCGTACTGCACTTTGAGCTATCTGCTGTGGTTCTGGTTGCTACTAGTTGCTGCAGTATGTGCTAGAAATTTCGCCCTTCGGCTACTGCTGCTGCACCTGATGTTGTGTGTTCGCCAATGTTGTCAGTTGGCGTTCATGCTCGTCGTACATACTGCTGTTCTCACCGAGTATGTACGGGTTTCCTCGTACCTCGACGGCACGACGACGAGCTCAAAACAGAAGGGAGGTGGCATGCAATGGCATGGATATTGGCCCCATAGAAGCGAGCACAGCGGGATAGTTCGCTGCGAATCAACCGCACTCGTTCATGCATACAGCAGAGGCTGCCTGGAGTGTCAGCGGCCATGCTAAAGCCAGGGCCAAAGGCCGAAGAGACGGCTCTTCTACCTGCTTGGTCTTGTCTCGAGATTCCAGTTGGACGTACTTAAGACCTAACCTCGAGGCTTAAATATCTATACTACTATACGACTTTCTTTGCGTACCGCAGGTTAACAACATGAACTATTTTTTCCTTTGATTTTTTGTGTCGAAAAGTCATTCCCTATTTTTTGATATCTCCCTCCCCATCCATTCTATAAGTCAGACAAAAAACGTGTGTGAAATAGAGCATAAGTCAATGTGTGTTCTCTTACTCGTACCAATATTACTTGCACGAGTACTAACAACGTCCGTGTTCCCGAACTACCACCCACGAGGCCGGAGACGCAGCCACTATTAGTAGTAATGCGGCTGTGTGTGTTTTGCCGCTGTTTAGTTCGTAATAACTACCTCCTCGGTTTGGTCATGTGTGCGCTTGCCACGTCTATATCCACGTGCGTGCGTACCTACCGAAAATCAATAAATCAATGCACTACTATTATGATGCCTACCGCGGTACCATGGGGATTTATTTTACTATGAATATTATTTGTTCCTGGAACAACGCGATTTGGGAATAATGTCTAGGTAAGTTCAATTTTATCATCCTCTCCACACTTCAAGATCCCAAGAACAACTAGTCTAGAGAGTACCGTTCAAAAAAAAAAACGCGCTTCCGCTTGCATCGCTGAGCATCCATCCGCGTTTACGTCGAGGTGCGGAACGAATAAAGCCGGACGAGGGGCGTTTGAGCCGTTCCCCGAGGACGGTGCTCGAACGAAGCGATTTAACCGAAAAAATCCTGTTTCTAGAATCCCATACTGAGGCCGAGACGAAAGAAACTCCTGACCAAATTTCTGTCCCCTCACAAACCATAATAATTATATACATGTACAAGGGCTCCCCATGGGTAGGGCAGGGCAAGATTTCGGAAAAAATCACCACACACAATCATAGTCTAGTCTACGTGCACAGTGTTTAATGTAATACCAAGAGTTCGATATAGACTATACTAATAATCTTAACACAACGGACTAGTCTAGTATTAATGTTATTCAATAGATTATGTTTATTAAGTGGATTCAATTCCGAGCTTCGTCTGGTTCCGATCGGATAAATCCGAGCACACGCCGACTGACCCTTTAGTGTGCCGACGAAACGTGTCAGAGTACGTTTCTTATGGTTGTTTTACTCACTCACGCATCAGGGGCCGGCAAGTTGATTGGCCATGTCCGCTGCGTGTTCTCGTCGTAGCCACTGAGAGACGCGCACTGAGCCAGCTTCTGAAATATACAATGCATGATATATTGGTATCATCTAGATCCGAGCCTCCCAGATCGACCGTCTGTGTGTTGTCTGATCGTGGAGAGACGTGCTGACGTGTTGTTCCAGGTGCTAAACACGGTGGTAGGACTGCCTTCGTCGGTCAACTCCTCGAATGCTTTTGCAATGCTGCTGCTTGTTGCTAGCTTTGTAGATCGCTCACTTCTTCTTGTGGATACAGCACGACTACACGGCGCGTAAGACTTTCAAAGCTTAGAATTTCAGACTCGAGTTATTGTAGACGAAATATACGCAAGTCCTTTTTGTTGGATCCCTCATTGGCCAGGATTCATGCACAACTTAGGCGTCACCCGGGTGCGATAGGGTCACATGCCGGGATCGGAATTCACTCACACATCTACAGCTTCGACAACCCGGGGACGAACACCTATATCATCCGGGTTGATACCTCCACGCACGGTGTGGAAATGCCAATTCCACCGACCGATTTTCTGATTGGCCATGGTTTGTATGTTGGGCCAACTCCACCTATGGCGAATATAGGGTCCCATCCTCCCCGTCCAGAGGTCGTTCTATATCTCTAAAACTTCGTTCAACCAAGCAAGCAAATCGAGCTTTCTCGGGTCGACATCGCCCTGCACGGTGAAAAAAACCCAATTCCTTTGGCTAATCGCTGATTGGTTCGAGCTCCACAGCACCGTCCTAGGCAGATAGAGGCCCATCAATGGGTGTCAGTACTCAGCGAGGGTCCCATCCCGGATTCATCATTCACCCGAATTTCTACAGGTACAAAAACGCGGGAACAACAACGATGACCTCCCGTGTTGACACCTCTCCGAACGACGTGGAACCACAACCGTATTGGCTTACAACTGATTGGCTGGCGCTTGAACGTAAGGGTGGCGCCACCATGGGAGGAAATAGAGACATATGCCTGTCTCAGAGATCCTGACAAACCGGGGACGATAACCGATTCCTCTTTTAGGTAGAGGCAGCCTAGTATGATGGTGTGCCAATAATCTATTCACATTGCCTCATCATTGCCTCATCATTGATTGGCTGTGCAGCTCGTAGAGCCACAGACACCCGGGGAGGATATAGGCCAACAAATGGGGGGGCGGGGTTCGGACGAACCCGATTATAATAGAGAGCTCCATCTCCGTTCCAAAATTCCTTCTATTACCTATCACCTCCAACTATCCGGTGACGAAACCGTACTTCTACCGTGTCGACACCACACCGCACGTCGTGGAATCGTTAGCTAGATGAGGTTCGTATACAACGCCAACACCACAGTATAGGGTCCAACCCCGGTTCAGAAATCCATCAAGGTATTTACAACTAGAAAAAAATGGAGCAACTCGCACTCAAATAAATGTCGATTTGGTAGTCGTATACCCCATCCCCGCTGTACGCGGGCATTTCGTTTGACGCCGTGCCTCGATATCACCCCGCGCAGTGTAACCCAACCTTCGACCGATCGACCCGGCTGGCATTCGTAGATAGAAGAAACCACCACTCACTAAGAAGTTCAGCAAGTTCAATGACTATCATTTCATACTGGCCTGTGATTGGAGAAGTTGTGCATGGACCAATTGATTAATACAGCTCAGTCCAGATCGAGTAGATCGGTGCAACTTGCCTGGGTATCGAATTACTACAGCAGCAAAAATAACGCCACTTCACTCCACTTCTTTTCTTTTTCCCATCCCATTTATTATGCTCGCACTACTCTCGCCCTCCCAGTGGTATAACTCATATCCGCGATCATATAGCGGCCTCCCACTCCCCTCGGTACTTTGTTCCCTTCCTTGTCGATTCGAGTCGAGTTGTACCTTCCCACCCTGCCAGGCGATTTCACCAGTTTGGTGATCCTTTTTTTTCATTTGTGCACATGAGTCTGACTAAAGCTCACAACGGTGGGAATTCAACTAAAGGACCAACGCGAGTAGTAATAGTAGTGTTCAAGGGTGACCACTAGACCGTAAGGGCGACCGGCTCTACATAACTCACTGCCCCGTTCGTTGGTGTATCAGGTAGTCCTCGAGCCTGGTATAGGTCAGTTTTGTGAGTTCGAATCCCCCCGAGTGCATACTCGAAATAATTCGTGGGACTTTTTTCTTGCGCACAAATTGACTTGCGGAAAGCGCAAGAGCGTGAGTTAGCTACACTCGATTAACAAACGACGAACAGTGTGTGTTGAAGCCTTTGCGCGTTTAAAATTGAAAGCAATAACCGGGAACGGGGGAGGGACGCGACCTGTGACCGCGGCTTGTCTAGAAGCTGGAAGTAGAAGTGTGCCATAAAAAAGCCACAACAAATCAGATGATAAACGGGCATATCAGCAGGAAGTAGCACGTCAAGTACGGAGCAACACTAAACTGTCCGTCAGTTACGTACCAACATGACCGCTTGCACTTGACCGGCCAACGACTACAGAAACGGAATCAGAGACCACAGCAATAACAAAGCACGCCGTCCACACCGCCTAGATTTATGTAAAGAGTCTTCTGGGGGAAAACAACCACCAAACGATGCGATACCGGGACGAAGTCATGCCACTGGTTTCTTCCGTGGAAATCGTCTACATGCGACCCTCGCGTGGCGCAGCTTAACAGCAGGATGAACGATTTTTCCTTTTGTTTCTTGTGTCGAAAGGTTGTTACATGTCTTTTTGTACACCCTCCCTCCATGCCATATAAGTCAGACAAAAAGATTGTTTGCAACAGAGCATCGGTGTGTGTGCTCTTGATAGAGCATCGGGGTGTGTGTGCTCTTACTCGTACCCATACTACTTTCACGTGTACAAATTATGTTCATTTGCCCGAACTTGTATACCATTACGTTCGAGGCCCCGGGAATGCAGCCACTCGCAATCCTGCTGCGTGGCTCATTCTGGCGCAGTAACCGTGATCACGACCTTCTCGTTTTACTCATGCTCGCGCGTGCCACGTCTATATCCACGTACGTACGTGTACCTACCGAAATTCAACACATAAATGACATCATCTTATTATCCATCTAGACATCCATACCGTAGCTCCAACTCATCTCCGCCCTCCCCCGCCCCCCCCCCCCCTTTGTTCCCCGCCCAGTTGGTTCAAACGCCCCACTTACAATCGAAAACGGCCAGAGTAATAAACACTTCTAAGCAATTGATATCACGTCATTATCTTGCTAGCCATCAATGAGGTAGCTTTCATTCATCCCCCCTCTCCCCCTCCAACGCCCCCTCCTTCCCAACACCCCGCACGATCGCCTAGACCCTGCACCGCGCGTATAGCAAGCCCCTACATATGTGATTAGTTCGCGCGATCGGAGGAATTATCAGTGTCGACCAAATCCTTGATCTCATAGCTGGAGTGTATTTTAATATTATATGTGAACATAACTACTTGAAAAACCTTCCCCCCCCCCCATTTTTATTTTATTTTTTTTCCTCGCTTCCTCTTTCTTAAACGCGCCATCAAATAACGAAATCCGCCAGAGTAATAAACACTTCCACGCCCTGGATATCGCCTCGTTATCGTTTCAGAGCCGTCCATGCCGCTGCTGCAATTCCCACCCCCCCCCCCCCGCCCCCACCGCCCCATCCTTCCCCACCACCCGCACCATCGCCTACACCTAGCACCACGCGTATAGCAAACCCCTACATCTATGCGACCTAATGCCCTCCCCCCTCGCCCCCCGCCCCCCCCCGCCACATTACTCCCCCTCCCACCCAAGAAGGATTTATAGTTTCCACGCACAAATTGACCTGCCCCACCCGTCCCCTCTCCCCCCTCCCTCCCTCCCGCCCCCCTTTTGATCAAAATGAGGCCCCCACGTCCTTCAAAACTCCGCGCTCCCCTCACCGGATATATGACTTACAGGATTCACTTGATTAACTGATGCATATCACTCCACAGCTGTCAAATTTTGTCCTTCACAGAAACGGGTTTTATAGTTTCCGTGCACAGACTGCCTATCATCACCCTGTTGACCCCGATAGCTACACTGTAGTGGCAAGGAGAGTCGCCGACCTATATCCTTAATGAGGATACACAACCCGTAATACGCGCGATCGGAGTATCACACACAGCTTGCAAAGATGAGTTTCGACCAAATATTTGATCTCACAGCTGGAGTGTATTATATTTTATATGTTACACAGTAGTACGACATAGTAGTAGAACATGGTAGCACAACATAGTAGGAGTAGTGTATTCCAATTTTTATCATGACACCAGGCAGGTGATTCAATGGGCTGTCTTCTTGGTACAACCGTCTGATTTGTCCCCTTCAAGAATATATACTTTCCGCACACATATCGAATTCCCCCCCCCCCTGATCCCTCTTCTTCAAACGCCTCACCTTAAATCAAAACATGCCAGAGTACTAAACACTACAAGCCAGCTGATATCACCTCATTATATTTTTAGTCATCCATGCCATAGCTTCAATTCACAACTCTCCCCCCACCCCCCTCTTTTTTTCCCCCTGTTCCCTCTTGTTCAAGCGACCCTCCAAAAATTCGAATCGTTCAGAGTAGTAAACACTTCTACGCAACTGCAATCACTTCATTATCATTCTAGTCATCCATGATGTTGTTTTAATTAATTCCTCCCGCCTCCTGCCCCCTACGCCCTCTCCTTCCCCACCACCTGTACCATCGTCTAGACCTAGCACCACGTATATAGTATGCCCCTACATCTATGCTACCTAAAACTGTTAAAACCGAATTCGCCCCAACCCCCCTCACCCCACAACACCACCCCCACCCCCCCTTCGAACACTCCGCCCTCTCCTCACCGGTTGTACGCTTTACAGGATATATATGATACACCGGTGCATTTTGCGCACAGATTGAGTAGCCCCGCCCGCCCCCCCGCCCCACCCCCCGCTCCCTCTTGTTAAAACCAACGTTCCCACGACCTTCAGAAATCCGCCCTCCCCGCGCCGGTTATACGACTCACAGGATTCACTTCATAAACTGATGCGTTTCCTTCCACAGCTGTCAGATTCTGTCCCCCTCAAAAACGGGTTTTATAGTTTCGCGCACAGACTGACAAGCATCACCTTTTCGACCCTCATAGCTACACTGTAGTTCCAAGGGGAGTCGCTGACCTATATCCTCAATGAGGACACAAAACCCGCAATACGCGAAATCGGAGTATCACACACAGCTTGCAAATAATATGAGTTTCGACAAAATATTCGATCTCACAGCCTGAGTGAATTTTTATTTTTACATTATAGGCTGACGTCGAATCGCATGCGAGCATTCTCACAACGGAAATGGGGATATTCCGTCATAGGCTGGGTCGGTGGACCTAGCTAACCGACAAACTTGTTTCCAAGATCTCCTTGTGAAAGAGGTGGTATAACTAGTAGCCCTCATATATATACCGTCATATATATACCGTCATATATATATACCGTCATATATATACCGTCGGAGTCATCCCACGGTAGGGGTTGCACGTTTTGCGCCAAAACGCTCCCGGGAACTGCCAGTCAACGAAGTAATTTCACGAGTACATTGTATTTTTGGACTAAGGCATCGAAGAAGCTTGGTCGGGTTGTGCGGCCGAATGCCTTCGAAGTCATTTTTCGAGCGAGATATTGAGTTCCTCTTGTGAAGAGCTCAGGGACTTTCTGCTGCAACCCTACTGTTGGATGGCTCACCGATATGATAGCGGATTAGATTAGGCAAATAACGACCGGTCGAAAAAGCAAATCAGCGGATTATGTACAAGGTATTTGTACGTTAGTACGAATGGGTGATGGTTTTCCTGCATTACCAATCACAAAGCTATAACCTACCGGGCTTCCTCTGTTGCTTTTGTCGCGTCGCTACAATATTAGGCATTGATAGGTGGACAACAGTCACCGACGCGTTCGTCGACCACCCTTCCTGGGCGGGGAAGGGCAAGCTCCTTGCACAAGCTTTATTTCGAAGGAACAAGCTTTCGAAGTGATTACGTACCACGTTTACACCGGCTCGAAACTTGAACAAGTCCGACACGCTGTAGGTTTTGTTGTTGTTCTCACGTGCACCCATCAACAACATCTAGCCCGTGATGACATAACAGTTCCTACTATAGGACCGGGTCGCCTGGGGTTGTCTCGCGGTTACACCCTCGATTGTTTCTATGAGTAGAGTTGGTCTGTATTTCGAATCCTGCGTCGGTCGGACTCTTGAGTTCTAATTTGCAAAAATGCGTAACTCAATGAGTCAATTGCTGAGAGGGCGTATCAGCGTGGGTAGTCGTTATTCAATGCGAGTCGACTATTATGGAAGAGATAGCGAGAGTCTTTGTACAATAAATATATACATAGACGCGGGCACGTATCGTAGTGAGGAGGGAGGAGATGGGAGGAGAAGGGCCTACCTGCTTAGTTACCCCGGATCCGAGATTCATTTACAAGAAAAGTGGGGAAGGAGGACCATGCCTACGCTAAGGGGATCATATTGTTGTTGTTGTTGTTGTTGTTGTTGTTGTTGTTGTTGTTGTTGTTGTTGTTGCTGCTGCTGTTGTTGTTGGTGGTGCTGTTGTTGTTATTGTGCGGGACCTGTTTCTGCGGTGGCTAGGTGTGACTCGCACGAGCGAGTGACCCCCCTACTTCGTTTCCATGTTCAGGGTTATGGTCAGTTTGGGGCGGTGTACATTATTATGCGACATGGACCTTCAACGGAATGGCAAGGTACGCTGCACCAAAACAATACCTCAAAGTCTGGGGTCAGTGAGGTACGGAATCAATCGATGTGATAGTACGATAGTACGATAGTACGATAGTACGATAGTACGGTGGTGCGATAGCATGATAGTATGATAGTATGATAGTACAATAGTATGATAGTATGATAGCATGATATAGTATGATAGTACGATAGTAGAATAGTATGATAGTATGGTACATAGTACGAGAGTATGATAGTATGATAATATGATATTACGATAGCGTGATGGTCAAATTCCTGAAGTGAAAATGGGGCCACCCCTCTTTCCCTAGCTTTCGGAAGAGGGTTAGGTTAACGAAAAGCGCAGCGATTTTAGTAGGGATTACAAAACGAAAAAAAACAAAAAAATGAAAAACACGACGGGTGCTACACGATACGGGTAGCACCATCTTCGTTGCACGAAACTCGCTTGCCTTAGGTACTCTACACCTCGCCGAAAACCTCGCTATGGGAAAAACAAACGCACATCCCGGGATTATGGGCACTGACGATGTCAAGGATTGTGCCCGAATCCCATTGAAAAATGACAACATCTTTGGACCTTCCGAACTGAGTGCCGGAAACGACGGACCGGTTGGGCAACAACCGCTTTCCTTATCGTAGTACGCGTGAATCTCTTGGATTGGAGAACATGTCTCCAGAAGCATGAGTGAAAGTCGTATACCTCTCACGCTAGTTTGTTCTGTGTCCCAGCAGTCGTCGTTCATTAAGTCATACAACGGCGACATTTTGTGCCAAACGACTTTTGACCGGTTGAGCTCCTTAAGTATCGAACTATCAATCATTGTGATAATTTTTATCAGTACCTTGCACTAGGACTACGGCCTGGAAAAGTCGATTGTGTTACTCAAACAAATGCCTTCCAAGTCGTGTGTCCGGAGAGACTTTCAGCTTTTAAAGGCAACGCGGGAGCACTCAAACGGCTGCTGCAGCCCCATTAATAGCTTGTGTAAACTTCTCTCGTCGCAATGGCCCTCATCGGGCGTCGTCTATTGCGCGTGCTGGACATCCCAGCCATATTCGATACCTCAAACACCACTCGAGTCTTCGGGAAAACTTGAAAAGTTCCCAATACCTTCTTGCCCGTGCCTTCTCGTCAATGCAGCTTCTCGACCGTGTGTTTGAAGTGATGGGAGACGACAAATTTTGGGAACGTTCTTGGGCCTTTCCCAAATTCCTACGAAACCTAACTAGCGGTTCGTCCTTTACACCGGACATTGCATGAAACAGTTATCAAGGTCAGTTCTAGGATCCGAGGTATAGATAGTGCGCATTAAGAAAATCGCATAACAAGGCCCACACCCCACCTCCACCGTATCACAGTCCTTTCGTCCGCAGCAACGATACTATTCCGTATTCCAGAGGCCTAAACCTAACCCATCGTAACTCACACATTTGTCTTCACTATACCAAGCGCCGATGGCTTCTGCGGTGAGAGCTGCATCTTCTTGTTAAACGTCTTGGGACCGTTCACAATGGATTCAGCCTGCGGTAGCGGTAGCGATAGCGGTAGCGGTAGCGGTAGCGGTAGCGGTAGCGGTAGCGGTAGCGGTAGCGGTAGCGGTAGCGGTAGCGGTAGCGGTAGCGGTAGCGGTAGCGGTAGCGGTAGCGGTAGCGGTAGCAGTAGTGGTAGCTGCCCTATTGTAACCGCCGGGGCTCATTGACTAGACGACACGGTTCTACACCATGGTCGAAAACGCGAACGTGCTAAAAGCTCCATCAAGGTACATTTCGGCAAACAAACACATATGTCACACTGTTAGAACTGACCATTGTTAAACTGTATAGGGTGGAGACTCGCTGAAGTGTCCCTGGCCCGATGACATAGGGTACCCTTGCAATGCTCCGCCTGACGATGAAGTGTCCCTGGCCCGATGACATAGAGGACCCTTGCAATGCTCCGCCTGACGCTGAAGTGTCCCTGGCCCGATGCCATAGAGAGCCTGACATTGTCCGAGGTAACCACCGTGACCTACGACCGCAGACATCGTCGCCCCAATGTCTTTTTCTTTTACAGTGGTACTCGTATAACAATATCCAGAATGTGATAAACCTGGTCACCGTCAGAGGCACCGCCAAGTTTTCTTGCGCCCTACCTATTCCGAAGTCCACGTTGTTGACAGGATGAAATATCACGCCAATGTAAGAAAATATCTCCACCTTTTGGGGGAGCTATCGGAGGCGAATACGGTGTTCGATTGAGGTTCCGTATTCCTGGTTGGACCAGCCCCCAACAAGGTAACCTTGAGTCTAGCACTCTCAAAACCAAAGCCGGGTGACTTAACGCCCCCTTCGTACATCAAGCATTCATCCTGATAACAGCGGACCCCCGCCATAATCGCTGGGGCATGGGAATGATGCACCTTTGACACAGCATAACGCTTTTTAGTTAACTGAGCAGCTTCGTCCCGGCTGAGCCTCTGGCTCGTGTTAAGGTATTACTGGCGTATTAGTCCGATTGACCACTTGCAAAAGGTTAACCTATAGCTTACCAAAACCAAGCCATATCACACTCTACTCCCCTGAAACGGCGGGATAGCAAGTCAGCCGGATATACGGGCGGACCTATCAATATCCTAGAGGCACCAGAGAGAGTGTTTGTCAAGTTCGACATGGGGAAAGTCTGAAAAGAAACATTATGGTGGATGTGGGACTCGAACTCACTATCCAAAAAACCCATTGTCTGTTGACGACGCCGTTTGTGAAGGTATTAGTAGTGGAGTATTAGTACGTTTGACCACTAGAAAAGGTTAACCAATCGCTTACTACCCAAACAAAGCTATATAGCGTATACCACTCTCCCCCCTTCCAAACGGCGGGATAGCAGGTCGGCCGTACATGCGGGCGGACCTGTCGATATCCAAGCGGTACCACGGAGAGTATTTTTCAAGTTCGACACGGGGAAAATCTTTCAATGTTGGTAATAATTATTGTGGATGGTGGGATTTGGACCCACTGCCCAAAAAAACCATGTACTGTCGGCGGCGCTATCCACTAAGGAGCTACATGCGGTATAAGTCCGTGCAATTGCAAAAGGTTAATCAATAGCATGCTGCAAAAACAAGCCTTGAAAAAATCGCGGGAGGCGGCTCCTGTGCGGTGAGCCATGACGTGGGACACATAAAAATCTTGAAGGGGTCGACTCGTTGATTGTTCACGATGAGCCGGGCTACGAAATACCGGAGATGGTCAATCCAGCAACTGGCGTACACCGCGTCCTACCTCGCAACCTATTGATGACTGTACCTTTAGGGGCTAGTATGACCAGATCCATCAAAGGCCGCGAACAAACCAGAAACTGAAATCCTGACCCTAACCCTATGTTGTGGCAACCGTGTGAACTGCGGACCCCTCGTCCAAAGTAGGGGCTTCTCTCGCCTGGAGACGTCTAGTCCACCCACGCAATTACATTTTCCACTTCGTTTCGGGACCAATGAGCGAAGCTGTTCGAGGCATCCAGCGTATAGCTCCCGCGAATGTGCGACCGTTTCACCAATCAGAACTAAATTGCGCCCCTCAGCCTTGGGACTTCTCCTGGTATCAGCAAAGCCTGTCACTAACAGAGATAACAATGTGCATGCACTTGAAGTGCTTTAAGTGGTTTGTGGTTGCTTCCGTCGCGGGTGAAGCTGAGCTTAGCCCGGGGTGTAATGATATAGCAGGGAGGTCACCGTGTATGACGGTGCACACCATGTTCTCGGTGGAAACAGCTTAACGCCTGGTACGTACTAAAGTTTATTACCCGGTGGCTTATACTTCAGACGGTGGTCATCTCCAACCCGTAGGCATCCCACGCTAAGGTTCAGCAACATTTTCTGAGGTCGTAAGGCGGGTGACAACGGAAGGCCAAACGTTTAAGATTCCCGAAGGTCCTAGCCAATTCGTTTGAACGGTCGCCCATGGGCCCAATTTTGTAGAATGTATTCGTTGGGAACTGTCTAATTTTCCAAATTCATGTAGTCTATTGGTCGTGGTGGTATCGTGAGCCTTGAATGTGAAACCAAATTTCTGTCTAAACTTAGTAGCATAGTCTATAATATAGTTAGAAGGGCTTATCTACCCTCTTGCCTCGCGCGCATCTTCGTTCGAAGAAATGAACACGACAGCGTCGTGAAATTCTGAAGGTGGCTAGCTCGTTAGGGGCTCCGATCCCCCGTTCGTGTACAGTGCAAGCTCTACAGTCGATGAGTTGCGGCGGCGAGCACCGATCAGGCATCAGTTGAATACACATTTGGTGGCTGGCGCATAGAAACCTGAAACAGAAACTATCTGTCGTCTCCTCACTGACAAAAAACAGGACTTTGAGAGGATTTGACGGAAGACCCACAGGACACCACAAGCAACCTCCCTCACTAAACAGCATGGATCGAGATTATCTCTTCATCGATATCACCTACGTACACTCATGTGGGACCTTGTCCGGAACGAAGAGGAATGAACGTGGGTGGTCTCTATCTCGAGATAGACGGCCAACCGTGTTTGGTGGACAATGTTCATCAAGGCTTGATGAGAAATTGAACTTTTGACCTGTTGGGCCGCATTCCCAAACAAAAAACCAGCAAAGGGTAGTTTTGTCCGTAGACGAAGTAACGGCCTCCGCAAACGAAGTAACGGACAAAGCAGGGTTTATTGGAGACATACCGAGGCATGTCTGTATCGGGAACTGGGATAGAGCAAGTTTGGTTTTGGGGATGGAAGGGCCTGCACGCAGTCCTTTCGAGAAAGGCATCGCGTGTAGGTCAGCATCCCCACGTCGGGCACGAGCAAGCACGAGGTCCTGTGACGAGCACGGGCAGACGTGAGGTAGTCGCTGGTTTGGCCATCCAAGCCAGGTATTTGTGCCTTCTTTTCTGTGCCTTCTGTTCTGCTCCGGCCCCTTTTTTGACCTGTTGGGCCGCATTCCCAAACAAAAAACCAGCAAAATACGTATAATAGAGTGTTTTTGTAAAACAAATACACGCAAAATTCCTCCATCATGCTAGAAAAGGGTCAGATTCACTATGGCATGCTTTTGGTTGTGTTTGCGGTGAACGAATCGCAGAAAAGGCCTACACGGCACGTGCTGCATATCACAGGCGGGGAGCGGGGAGGCAGCATCAATTTTTGAATTTGACATGGCGGTACCACCTATTAATAGACTCACCGACTGCGGCAGGCCTAGCACAACACCATCAGACAAACAACAGCATGGCAGCAGCAGCAGCACCAGCGGTGGGGGCGGGCGCGAAGGTGGCGGCAACGATGCCCCCGTCAGATCAGTTGCGGCACAGCAGCTCGGCTCGGCCTGGCTCGATCACCACGATCATCATCACAACAAAAGAACAACCAGTTTTCTATTATTGTTTTTAGAAACAAACGCAGGAGACATCAACCGCAGCCGCAGCACAATAGCCGCCCCACAGCAGCAGCAGCAGCAGGAGCAGCAGCAGTAGCAGCGGCGGCGGCTCTGCAGCGTGCGTAGCGGTTGGCGCTGGAGGCTTCGGCGACGGCGTTGTGGTAAGGCGACGGTGGTTGCCAAAATCAGCACCGAATACGACATCGCGCAGCAGCAGAGAACCAGGTTATATCGCAGTGAGCGCGGGATCGCTGGCTCACTAGCACATACCCCAGAGGTTGCACGTACGCGCCATGCTGCCCCAGCTACTAGTAGATGCCCTTTGGTGCCTCCGCATTAAGGTTGGGTTGTGTCTACCGCTGCCAAGCACAGCGCACAGCGAGCAGTGTCCGCTGTGTGCTGCCGTGTGGGTTGTACCCTCGTGTCCTCAGATTGTTGAGCCGTTGTGCCTCGAGAGCAACGGTGTTTAGCTCGGCGTTTGTAGGCCAATCGTATGAGCTGGTCATCATTGACGGTGAAGTTCACTCTCTATCGTTTACTCAAATCAGAATTTACATGCGGTTTTGGGGCAAATTCTTTCTTCAAAGTTCGCTCGGCGGTTTTTTTAATGAAATTATAGGCTGAGTTATTTATACGCGAACACTCGAGTATATTGCGCTTTTCCCACAGCGACGTTTTTCGTAGTATTTGAGCAAGAAACCCCTGAAGCAAATTATGAAGATGTTGGCCAAACTGTCCGCTTTCCGTTAGCAGTAGCATCGGCCTACAACTAGACGGGCGAACCATGTCACCTCAAAACAATTTCGACAAACACACTAGCTCGCACAACCGCTCCCCGATTGATTGGACATTTTTATGCGCTAGTCCTGAAACAAATAGATATATATATATATCGCTGTAACCGACATCTAGTTTCACTCTCGAGGAGTGGGCACCGGGGTGACTATTACGGAGATCCATTGTTGTTAACAACAACAAGAGGAGTACGCGCCTTATCATCACCAAAAATTGTTGCAAAACATTTACCGTAAATTTCTCATAATTTTCGCAATATCTCGACTAGAACATAATTTTCGCAATGTTTTTGATTCTACAGGGTTGCGCCGTGACCACAAGGCATATCTATGCGAACAATCCAAGCTATCGTTTACTGTTATCGACGAAGAATTGACAGAGTTATGACCCCATACATGGTCTAGTGTAGGCATTGAATAACCCCATAGTCTAGTGTAGGCATTGAATGACCCCTGCCAACAATGGATCTCCGCACTATTAATAGCACGAATGACTACATCACTGCAACGGGACCTTAGTTACTATTAATACGTATACTTTAGAGGTACAGACTGTAGGCTAAATAGATTGCAAATCCGTTGCGGATTAATATCGAGATAAACCTACAGGAGCACCATGCTACAATATTTCACCAGCATGATGGTACTTTACTACTACTACTACTGTGATTTACAGCCAATGAGCAATGGATGGGGGATTGATTCTACGATAGCCCCCCTCCCCCAAACAAGCGGTTTTCTTTGACGAACGTTTCACGGCTGCTCGACACGAGGAACGATGTCATTAACAAAAATGTTTCCATAATTTTACTTGTTTTGCAAAGGGTTATCGAACGATGACGTCGAGGTGCCAATGGACACCTATTTCCAGGAGATACGGCCGGGAGCTGGTTTCGAAACCGGCGATTTCGTTAAAGAATCGTTAGGGTTAGGGTTAGGGTTAGGGTTAGGGTTAGGAGGCTTCGTACCGCAGAACGACTCAGGGGTTGCTCGGGCCAGTCAGTGGCTCCTAGTCACTTCAAACACAACCAACCCCCAAAATTTATCCAACCGTAGCCTTGTTTTCATCCCAACTGCTGAATGAATCCATCCCCCGGATGATATCGACCGTCGTATAAGTTTTTCCCTTTTCACTGCCGATCTCAGGCAACTCTCGCCAGTAGTTTTGCGCCTCATATAACGGTGACATAGTGACATAGTGACTGACACCTACCTGCGACGTTAATAAGTGCCCGATGTGTATTCCGAGGATACTCAGTTGGGGACCTTTAATTGAAACCTTCAAAGCTGCTACTGAGTAACACTGGTGATGATTGACAAGTCGACCAACAGTATCGACTCCACGGCCTTGGCAACAAAAAAAAAATCCTCAGACGAACGTAAAATCGAACTGTGCTCCGCCGGCTTACGGTCAAACCGTCCTGCCAACCCCTTTGTGTAAATCGCTCTTCAAACTCCGAACCAAGAGTGACGTTTATCATAGAAATGAAAATACACTCCAGCTGTGAGATCGAAGATTTCGTCGAAACTCATCTTTGCAAGCTGTGTGAGATGCTCCGATCGCGCGTATTATTGGTTGTGTGTTCTCATTAAGGATATAGGTCGGCGACTCCCCTTGCAACTACAGTGTAGCTATCAGGGTCAACATGGTGATGGTAGGCAGTCTGTGCGCGGAAACTATAAAACCCGTTTCTGAGGGGGACAAAATCTGACAGCTGTAGAATGAAATGCATCAGTTTATCAAGTGAATCCTGTATGTCGAATATCTGGTGAGGGAAGGGCGGAGTTTTGAAGGACGTGGGGGCCTCATTTTGATCAAACGGGGGGCAGGAGGGGGGGAGGGGGGGGAGGGGACGGGTGGGGCAGGTCAATTTGTGCGTGGAAACTATAAATATTTCTTGTGGGGGAGTGGGGGGAAATGTGGCGGGGGGGGGCGGGGGCGGGGGGGGAGGACTTTAGGTCACATAGATGTAGGGGTTTGCTATACGCGTGGTGCTAGGTCTAGGCGATGGTGCGGGTGGTGGGGAAGGATGGGGCGGTGGGGACGGGGGTGGGTGGGAATTGCAGCAGTGGCATGGACGGCTCTGAAACGATAACGAGGCGATATCCACGGCGTGGAAGTGTTTATTACTCTGACGGATTTCGATAGTAGGTGGGGCGTTTAAGCAAGAGGAAGCAAGGGGAAATAATAAAAAAAGAAAAGGCTGGGGGGGGGGTCAAGAGGCTTAGGTCACATAAAATTTTAAAATCTAGGATTTGGTCGACACTGATGTTCGCAACATTGTGTGTGATCCTCCGATCGCGCGTATTAATCATATAAGTAGGGGCCTACTATACGCGCGGTGCTGGGTCAAGGCGATCGTGCGGGGTGTTGGGAAGGAGGAGGCGTTGGAGAGGGGGAGGGGGGATGAGTGAAAGCTACGTCATTGATGGCTAGAAAGATAATGACGTGATATCAATGGCTTATTAGTGTTTATTACTCTGGCCGATTTCGATTGTGAGTGGGTTTATGGGTTGACGCATTCTTTGGTAGACGTGGCACGTTTCAGGAAAACGTTACTCATTATTTGTGAATGACGAGAGGCTCCTTGTCACAACATATATATTAGAAATGCTTCGTTATTTTTATTTTTGAAGTGTAAAATAATTTTCGAAGCTCGTTATTTGCTTTAGTCATCGGGCTGCAATTGGAGTTTATCCTAGGAATACTAGGAATTCTAATAATATTAGACTAATAAGTTACGTTTGGTGTGTGATCTTGTTGTTGTTGTTCTTACATTGACTCGCATAATCAATTACGTGGTCACCGGACAGGCTCCACTCCCTCCGGAGCTCATGACTACCCCGGGGAAAAAGCACAAACCAACCAGAGGTGGTACACGCCTATATCACAGCTGGCGTAGTTCATGCCTCCGACATGAGAATATAAAAAATGAAATCGGGAGTCAGCTTACGATGCGCCAGGTCCATACTGGTGCATACCTCTCACTACTCGTGCCTGAAGAAACTGATTATTATACCGCTTGTCACCCAGGAAAAGGCTACAACGTGTGTATATATCACATATTACCCTTCACTACGCATACGCACGTCAGGCGCAAATCAATTGGAAAAAAGAAACAAAGATAAGAAAAGTTGCGAAAGGAAAAGAAAGAAAATAAAGCGAAAACGGAAAATACAGAAAAAAAAATAAAAACTGAAAAGCAAGAAAAGACAAGACAAGAGGAAGCAAGGAAAGGAAAAGATGAAAAACGTCATACTAGCAGACCTAGGAATTGTCTAAAGACGGCATTGGGCTCATGGAGGGTATCAAAAGCATCAACGGCGCTGGGGAGAGAACGCAACAAAGCGAAGAAGTCAGGGCGGCCTTACGCAAACTTGCACGGCCATGCGAAGGCCCAAAAATTTCAAGACGATGATGACCAGACCCAGACTTCAGTCTCTTGGACAGGACGCCCCCCCTCCCCCCCCCCCCCCCGCTTTCCCACTTCCCCCCTCCCCCACCCCCCCTCTCCCCCCCGTCCCCCACCCACCCTTCCACCCCTCCCCCTGACCGCATAGAGATGCCGACGGTGGATATCGCTGTCGCGGCCTTTGCGTGTTGCTCCGCAGCTCTGCGTCTCTCCATCTCATGCCAATATCTTCGTGAACAACTCGGCTCCCTCCCCTACCTGTTGAAACCATCTGCCGGCCTTCTGAGCAGCCTTTCGCCACCTTTCGAATTTCATTCCAAAGACCGATATATAGATTTCTCTATTGAGAACATCCAGAAATATACAAAGGTGCATTTTTTCGGTAGCGGGCGTCGGGTTTAAGGAGTAAGATGTTCTTCCCGTACCCCGTGCTTCAGAAATAATAAGTTTGCTCCCAAAACGCTGTCTATATCGTGGAAGGGATCTAGCCTTGCGTACCTTAACCCCAAACCGGGCAACTTTTACTACTCGATACCATTCATACGATACCACTCGATAGCATTCGATAGCATTCGATAGCATTCGATAGCATTCATTCGATAGCATTCATTCGATTGCATTCATTCGATAACATTCATTCGATAACATTCATTCGATAACATTCATTCGATAACATTCATTCGATACCATTCATTTGATAGCATTCGATAGCATTCGATAGTATTTATTTCGATACCATTCGATAGCGTTCGATAGCATTCAATCGATAGCATTCAATCGATAGCATTCACTCGATAGCATTCGATAGCATTCGATGGCATTCGATAGCATTCGATAGCAATCATTCGATAACATTCGATAACAGTGGAAAGGTATTAATTGCAGAGTCATCTGGCGCCAGGTGCAGCAGAAGTTTCGGAACTCCTACCATGAGGAGCGCAATCAATATCTCACTACCACACATGGTTCCGAATTAAATAATTCGCGCAGCTGTACCAAGACGTTTATGCCCTATTAAAAGCCCCAAAACATGCCTTCGTCAATTTCTCGCACTAAGCGATAGTTCCATACTTGGTCTATGGAGATCAATGGGTCAGACACGTGGGATGACTCAGCTGTCAGACATTTCCCTGGGGGGGGCAGAGTCTTCGAAAATCGATACCTTCACAGGCGATCGCTTTTGGCTCAACAATTCTCTACCATGTCGCCAACACTCCGACGACGCACTAGGCTCTAAATATCGTACGGATGCGAGGATCCATCGTCTTACGAGCACGATCATACAACATATTGTTTCACCCCCGCCCCGCCGAGTTTTTTTCCGAGGGAGTCCCAGATGTACTCAGAAGTCGTGCATCGGCGGTGGGGACTCATAGAATGCTCTGACCCGGTACCTGAGAACACAGACAAGAATAGACGAGAATGACCAAGACGAGGTTTCCACGGTAGGGGTTGCATTATTTGTTTAGTCAAGCGTTTCGGGCCGATAATACGCCTCAAGTGAGAACCTATCGGGTAGCACCACAATCTCATCACTCGTTCAGACTTTAGGCACGATGGTAGTGATGTTCGTCTCTTTGTGCCAACGAATATCATGGAGGTCAAATGACTATCGCGTCACTGATGGTTCATGTCGCAGTTTTCTAACAGCTCGAAATGAGCAGGGGGTGCAGTGACTCTGGGAGAAACCCGGAGCAACTGCAAGGGAATGTTCCAAAAGTGACCTCCCTGCCCTAAAACCAATCTCGCAACCTCGAAGGCAACAGGTCTTGAAGCAGAGTTATGACGTTTCGTAAGAATAGTTCGTGAACCACCGGCGTCGTCAAAATAAACTTTTCGGAATGTCATTGTCGTACAAGGGACTGCTTATCGGACGTCCGGTTCAGCTTACTCAAAACTTTGTGCGTTGGTAACGGTATACATACAAAAGGTTATTTGAAGCTAATGTTGTGCTAATGTATTCCTAATACGACGCGTGCTACGATAGAGGTGCACCAACCAATGTTTTTTTTTTCTAAGGTTTCGTCAATTTCGGAGCTTAAGATCTCTCCTGAACTACCGATGTGGGGAAAAACGAAATCAAAATGGTCAAGGTACACAACAAAAATCATGAAAAAACTGGCCCATATCAGGCGATTGTATTAGTTAGTTAAGGAAGGATGCCGGTTATTCAGAAACCACGCATTTCACACAAAAACTGCTAGATACCTCTATCGCAGCATGTACCGTCTGCAAGAACAACTAAGAACAGTGCACCTCGCTTGTAAAACATGTGCAATTTGAAAGAGGTACTGGTATACGATTTGGGGTAGATCTTCAGCCGTGGAGGCATGTCTTGCCGCAAATCGGTTCAGACTAAACTTGTTTTTTCGGTGGCTCCGGGTCGGTCGCGTTGGTGGCCGCCCGGTTCCTCGGCGGTTTCGAGCTTTCGTGCTTTTTGTAACCCTCGATTTTCCATGGAATCGATAGCGAGACAGCGCCAATCACGTCGCCTGAAGCATGTTGCCTATCAGGTACTGAGTCACTGATGCCACTGGTGGAAACAAAACCCGGGAGAGAAAAAAGGGGGCACTCCCGCTACCGTAGGCTACCGTAGGCGTCGTGATCATATAGTTTGACGTGCTACCTCTGCCGTAGCACGCGTCCAAAGTACACAGCGAGACACGCCTAGCGTTCTTTAATCGCGATGTGAATCAGAATATGACGCTAGTCCTACGACCTCTCGCTGCGCACAATATAAGACGGTTTTCACTGGGTCCACTGCCCTCAGCTAGTAATAGGGAGATAACGGTGGCACGATCGAAACACCAACGGGACGCTAAAGCTACTGACAATGCTCCCCATACTTACATAGGATTTACAGGGCTTCTTCGGTTGTTGTTGAGATACTCGTTTACCACCGTCTGCAGCTGCTCGAACACTACCATGTCAGCGTCCACCTCAGTAGCAATGGGAGCCTTGCTCTATGATGGGATGTGCACCATCCAACACGATGAAAAACAACAGCAGCCGCGGACGAGGGGGCTCGAAGTGGTTACATTGGAGACGAACGTGCACCGTTTAGATGAAACATGGACCAATCACCGAAAGGAGGGGGTTGCACGTTGTGGGCTAGTATGATATGACCGGTTGAACTCCTCCACTGCGGAACAATGGGTTGCTATGGTGTCTTCTCGAGTATGATCATTTTAGGATGACAGCAGCTTAGAACCTTCCGCTGCAATTCTAGCGTGGGACGACACAAACGAAAGGCGATGCCGATACATGGATGTGATGGGAGTGATTGCATAATTGCATAAAGTCATTCTTTTGGGGTGTACGACATCTCACCGGAAAACGAGCGAGACTTCATTCGCGATGGGTAAGAGAGGATTGAATGCGTTGGCATATTTCCTCTTGGGTTTGCACATTATAACACAGGCAAACATGAACAATTATATGTTTGCTGAATAGTGACATGGGAAATATTTAGTTTCCTCTTGCTAGCGTATGCACCGCCATCCATGTTTGTGAACGAGAGGATAGCCGCGGATATGTGGTATATGCTTGAGATCATTTCTAACGAAGATGCACTACGGTACATGCCGTACCAAAAAACACGGAATCTTCCACACAGGTCACGAGATAACACCCGACGCAGGAGTGTCTATTGTGGTGTCGGCCTTACGCACAGGCGGGAAAGCGACATATGTTTATAGTATTCAACGTTGGGCGAGTTCTCGCAACAAACTAGTTGTAAGCTGTATTATTAAGAATAGCCGCTGCCGATACGAACGATAAAAATTGAGAAATACCAAGCCGTTGTTCAAACCTTCATCTTAAGGTGACATTATACATCGCAAGACGATCAGAGACAGGTATACAATGAGTGACCAATCTTGATACCCCGAAGCAAAATTTCGAACGACAAGTGTCTTAGCACAACCAAAATCATTGATCCAAACTCTACCTCTCCGAACGGTTGTGGCACCCTCTAGAGACCCTCCAGCTACCGACTTGACCTTGTAGATCAGGGTAAGAGGCTGCATCGTGATGATATTTTGGACACAAGTCATCACCAACAGCTCCGGTACTAATGCAGAACAAAGCCGTAGAGACGAGCGTCAATTGACGTTGGTGATGCGCCTTCGCCGTTAGGTAATTAGGTAAGACGTGCGCACCTTCTCGAATTCAGCCACCCCAGCTTCGTAAAGCCTCTTGTCCATGCGTGTGAGCTCGTCGATCTTGTCCCTCACCTGAATAATACGAAGACCGCAGCCAAATCGCATGTGACGAGGGCCGAAGATTTGTAAAAGTGCTTCTTTTAAATGACGGTAACCCTACACTCCTGTATCAGGGAGTATAAATAAAACGCCTGCCTTGACAACAAATACCTACGGTCCACCTTAACAAATACCTACGGCGACCGCGTTCATCACCAGCTCAGGGTTCGGACACGATGCAACAAGAACCCATGCTAGATGCACTCAGCGCAAATATGCCCAGCACAACTTCATTGGCATCACGGCGGCAGGTCTTATAAAAATATCGAAACAATCCGGAAATGAGATGTATCATGTTGTGCACAAGGTAGAGTTTGGGAACACAAGCCTTTGCACTATAGCCGCAGGAAGATCTGCTAACCCTACGTTTGTTCATGGGCAAACAAGAGGCACCATCGAATCCCTCGAACATTTCGAGATATTAGAGATATGCAATCCAAAACCAAACCAAAACCAAACCCGACACCGAGTGTTGAGGTTTTCAAGTACCCTCGTTTCCAACAACAGTGTATCTCGATTATTACGTGGATGCTTGCCATGCGTACAACACCAAACCCCGTGCTCCTTTCACAGCTCCATCCAATTGTAGGTAATATAAATAGTCTAATCGGACAAAGAAATGAATTAAATCTGGACTTGTATTAATAGGGTCGACATCGACACCACCATCGCCGTCAGGGTCGGAACCTTGTGGAGGTACGGGTGGCTTGGTGGTGGCCTCTATTCGGATGTTCCGATGTTAGACCTTGACCGGAAGGGTGAGAGCTGATGAAAAACACATACCGACAAAACAAATATGTTACAGAGGATTGACGCCATGAAATTCAGACAAGGGCAAAACACCAATGCCGCGCCGACAGCACTGGGACGCGGGCTATGACACCTTGAGTAGAAACGTGGAGAAGAAAGCATACTCTGACTGAAGATCGGGGTCCTTAGTCTCATGTGGTCGCAATATCGATCTCGTTGAAACCACGAAAGGGTTCATTGCGTACTTAGGTGATGGTATTGTTTATCGCCCCTCACTTACGTATTATTTTTCAACTTCGGCGTTCCGATATGGTATATGGTACATGGTGCATGGTGCATGGTGCATTGTGCATGGTGCATGGTGCATGGTGCATGGTGCATGGTGCATGGTGCATGGTGCATGGTATATGGTATATGGTACAAGGTTCCCCTTCGGGAGGTGGACACGTGCCTCCCGGGGGCGACGCAAGTCGAATGACTACAACTGATGATGAAGTATTTATGCAGAAGGTGTATATCGGAGGGATGCGTAGTGGAAAGAATGTGGATAATATAAGATATCACAGACATTTAGAGGAGGAGGGTTGGGATATTGCTGAGGCTCGGTGTGATAAGTTATTCGAAAGTCCACTCCGTACAACTGCGTGGCAGCAATTAATTCTACGTTTGTAGCATATGCGTAAGGCTGTGACATGAAGTGGAGATACTCTTCAACACTCGAATATGTAGTAGGTTGAGATCCAGCGACTTCCACAAGTTCTTGATTTGCTCCAGCTAAGATGCTGTCGTGGAAAGTGTTGAAACCTGATCCTGGGATAACGGTGTACAAATTGGTTGTGATGTGGGCAATAATATGTGCACGGACGATGTGATGTAAAGCTGGGTTGTTGTGCACACGACGCGAGATACATCTTAATAAACATGCACCATCACCAATCTCGGGAATAATGGACCATTGACCAGAATTGTTATTGTTGCCGCTGTTGTTGTCTTGATCATTTTCTTCGCTGTCTGATGGGTTTGTACTGCTGTCGCTGCTGTTAGAGGAATCATTGGTGTCAATTTGTTGTGTGTTTTCTGTGCCCAGTATTTTTCCCCGCGCGCAGTTTATACCGATGTTTGTTGCCGATATGGTCTGTTGTGTGCACATCGTTACTTTTGCTTGAGTTGTGTTGCTACTTTATATCTCTTTATACAGGTTTCGCTACTACTGCTGTATGGTAACCACCGTGTCAATTGTGAGGGAGAACTCACAGTAATGACATAGTTCCCGTCGTTGCTCATATGACAATAAACTCTTAGTCTATGGACTACGTGCTGCTTGCTGGTGGTGCTCTATTGTAAAACCGCTGTGTATGTTCTTTTGATGAGAGGAAAGGTCTTGTGTATTTATTCTCCTCGGTCCATCCAGAAAAAAATCCCGTTCTCAATAAAATTTGATTATTTATGATCTATATATTATTGCCGCTCTCTGCGGTTGCTTGCTGCTGCTGTGATCGTAGACAGTTTATACCGATGTTTGTTGCCGATATGGTCTGTTGTGTGCACATCGTTACTTTTGCTTGGGTTGTGTTGCTACTTTATATCTCTTTATACAGGTTTCGCTACTGCTGTATGGTAACCACCGTGTCAATTGTGAGGGAAAACTCACAGTAATGACATAGTTCACGTCGTTGCAGCGGGTACATATACACCGCGCCCGCGTCTAGCAGTGCAGGAAAATTCTCTCGCAAATACATTTTGATGCCACCCCGATGTACGTGCGAGGACTAAAGTTCCACCGTGTGTGTAGTAGACGTATTTAAGCCTGACGATATGCCTATATTTTAGGATCTAAACCAAATTAAGCCCTATCGTGTTTTAAATGTCTAAAAAATAGGTCTATTTTACCGACCTAACGACCACGGCAGACCACGGTGAGATGTGGATTTTCCCAAAATATGCACTTGAGCACATTTTGGCCCAAGTGCATATTTGAAGCAATTTTCCGAGTATTTTCCAGCAAACAACAGCATTTCAGACGACAAAAGCTCGAGGAAACATCATACACTCTGCAGCAGCAGCACAGCACAACACCCACGCAGTAATTGCAACGCTCAACCTAGCAAGCCGCTTGGTGTATCCCCAACCCGGGTTAATCAACCTGCGTGTACAACACGATCAGAAACGTTGGCGGTGGTCAGAGGCGACCCACTCTCGTGGAGCGGCATGCCTCTACGTACTATTACTTGAAAAGGAGTCCTTGTTCATTCACGAGGATCGAGCGCACACACAACACAACACACCACAAAACAAAACAACACAGCACAACACACAGACAACCAGCACCCCAACAGCCAACCCAACTACAGCACAACTAGCCGGTGGAAAACGCCCGCGAGACTCCTCCTACCCTGGCGTTCTCTGCGGTCAGAGAACTGGGACTCTGACATAGTTCGTCGCGCGCTCGTGCTCCTGCTCTCTCGTCCTGAGAGGCTGTAATTTTTCGATGACACATTTTTTTTGTTTGGTTTTTGTGCCCGACGTAGCGCATGGCCGGAGCTGCTGCTGCAGTTTACAACCCTGTTGCCTCTTTCCCGCGGATGCCTACATTTCGAGGGTGGAAATTGAACCGGGTTGAGGGCCAGTCCTGCTGTGCTGCTGTACTGACTGCCACACTGAGGCACACCGAAGGCGGCAGACGCCTGCGAGGTATCCTACATATGAAGCGAGTATGGAGTACGAAGCACTCAATGTTTTTGCCAGGCACCAGTTATTTGTTTTGGCCGTTCAAGCTCGCACAGCATGGGCAGGGGAGGGTCTTTCTCGAAGTTTCCACCCACTCATGTGCTGACTCATGACATAAATCCTCGTCTTGCCATCTGCGTCTGGAGTAGTGCAGAAATATCATAGTCTATTTTCAAGTAGTTTGATCTTTCCTCGGCTTTTCTTTTTATGCGTACTGAAAGAGACCACTACTTCGAGTTTTAGACATATGGTGTTTTTTTATGCGTTTAAGGTCGAAATATCGAATGGCCTAGCTCTTCCAGTTGGAAGTACTTAAGACCTAACCTCGAGGCTTAAATACGTCTAGTGTGTGCTTGCCCGGGGACAGAAGCGTCTCATACCCCGCAAAATAGAGCCAGTCTCGGCGGCTTTCCGCGGCCATAGCTCGCGCCACGGACGTCCCACGAGCCCGGCACACGGCTGATAATATACCGACGGGTAGTCTGATCGCATTGCAGAAGAAAGCACACAAAAAAACTCTGCGCCGGCGGAGAAAAAGGGACGGACTAGGCAAAAAAATCAAAATGGTACATATGCATATATGGTACAAGGTTCCCCTTCGGGAGGTGGACACGTGCCTCCCGGGGGCGACGCAAGTCGAATGACTACAACTGATGATGAAGTATTTATGCAGAAGGTGTATATCGGAGGGATGCGTAGTCACCGACAAATGATTCTTTATGATCTACATGACCTTGATTTGCTCCAGCTAAGATGCTGTCGTGGAAAGTGTTGAAACCTGATCCTGGGATAACGGTGTACAAATTGGTTGTGATGTGGGCAATAATATGTGCACGGACGATGTGATGTAAAGCTGGGTTGTTGTGCACACGACGCGAGATACATCTTAATAAACATGCACCATCACCAATCTCGGGAATAATGGACCATTGACCAGAATTAATTGTTATTGTTGCCGCTGTTGTTGTCTTCATCATTTTCGCTGTCTGATGGGTTTGTACTGCTGTCGCTGCTGTTACAGGAATCTTTAGTGTCAATTTGTTGTTTGTTTTCTGTGTCCAGCATTTTTCCCCGCGCGCTTATACCGATGTTTGTTGCCGATATGGTCTGTTGTGTGCACATCGTTACTTTTGCTTGATTGAGTTGTGTTGCTATTTTATATCTCTTTATACAGGTTTCGCTACTGCTGTATGGTAACCACCGTGTCAATTGTGAGGGAGAACTCACAGTAAACTTGGAGTCTATGGACTACGTGCCGCTTGCTGGTGGTGCTGCTGACGGAACTTTGCAAGACAAACGGAACTTTTTCGGGCACGTTGGCGTTGTTTGTTCCGTTCAGAAAAATATATTGTCTACACCGACAAATGATTCTTTATTATCTACATGACCTTGATTTTCTCCAGCTAAGATGCTGTCGTGGAAGGTGTTGAAACCTGATCCTGGGATAACGGTGTACAAATTGGTTGTGATGTGGGCAATAATATGTGCACGGACGATGTGATGTAAAGCTGGGTTGTTGTGCACACGACGCGAGATACATCCTAATAAACATGCACCATCACCAATCTCGGGAATAATGGACCATTGACCAGAATTGTTATTGTTGCCGCTATTGTTGTCTTGATCATTTTCGCTGTCTGATGGGTTTGTACTGCTGTCGCTGCTGTTAGAGGAATCATTGGTGTCAATTTGTTGTTTGTTTTCTGTGTCCAGTATTTTTCCCCGCGTGCTTATACCGATGTTTGTTGCCGATATGGTCTGTTGTGTGCACATCGTTACTTTTGCTTGAGTTGTGTTGCTACTTTATATCTCTTTATACAGGTTTCGCTACTGCTGTATGGTATCCACCGTGTCAATTGTGAGGGAGAACTCACAGTAAACTTGGAGTCTATGGACTACGTGCTGCTTGCTGGTGGTGCTCTATTGTAAAACCGCTGTGTATGTTCTTTTGATGAGAGTAAACGTCTTGTGTATATATTCTCCTCGGTCCATCCAGAAAAAAATCCCGTTCTCAATGAAATTTGATTTTTTATGATCTATATATTATTGCCGCTCTCTGCGGTTGCTTGCTGCTGCTGTGATCGTAGACAGTTCATACCGATGTTTGTTGCCGATATGGTCTGTTGTGTGCACATCGTTACTTTTGCTTGGGTTGTGTTGCTACTTTATATCTCTTTATACAGGTTTCGCTACTGCTGTATGGTAACCACCGTGTCAATTGTGAGGGAGAACTCACAGTAATAATGACATAGTTCACGTCGTTGCAGCGGGTACATATACACCGCGCCCGCGTCTAGCAGTGCGGGAAAATTCTCTCGCAAATACATTTTGATGCCACCCCGATGTACGTGCGAGGACTAAAGTTCCACCGTGTGTGTAGTAGACGTATTTAAGCCTGACGATATGCCTATATTTTGGGCTTCAAATTAAGCCCTATCATGTCTTAAATGTCTACAAAATAGGTCTATTTTATCGACCTAACGACCACGGCAGACCACGGTGAGATATGGATTTTCCCAAAATATGCACTTGGGCACATTTTGGCCCAAGTGCATATTTGAAGCAATTTTCCGAGTATTTTCCAGCAAACAACAGCATTTCAGACGACAAAAGCTCGAGGAAACATCAGACGGATGCCTACATTTCGAGGGTGGAAATTGAACCGGGTTGAGGGCCAGTCCTGCTGTGCTGCTGTACTGACTGCCACACTGAGGCACACCGAAGGCGGCAGACGCCTGCGAGGTATCCTTCATATGAAGCGAGTATGGAGTACGAAGCACTCAATGTTTTTGCCAGGCCCCAGTTATTTGTTTTGGCCGTTTGTTCAAGCTCGCCAGCATGGGCAGGGGAGGGTCTTTCTCGAAGTTTCCACCCACTCATGTGCTGACTCATGACATAAATCCTCGTCTTGCCATCTGCGTCTGGAGTAGTGCAGAAATATCATAGTCTATTTTCAAGTAGTTTGATCTTTCCTCGGCTTTTCTTCTTATGCGTGCTGAAAGAGACCACTATTTCGAGTTTTAGACATATGGTGTTTTTTTTATGCGTTTAGGGTCGAAGTATCGAATGGCCTAGCTCTTCCAGTTGGAAGTACTTAAGACCTAACCTCGAGGCTTAAATACGTCTAGTGTGTGGTTGCCCGGGGACAGAAGCGTCTCATACCCCGCAAAATAGAGCCAGTCTCGGCGGCTTTCCGCGGCCATAGCTCGCGCCACGGACGTCCCATAAGCCCGGCACACGGCTGATAATATACCGACGGGTAGTCTGATCGCATTGCAGAAGAAAGCACACCAAAAAACTCTGCGCCGGCGGAGAAAAAGGGACGGACTAGGCAAAAAAATCAAAATGGTACATATGCATTCAAGGTTCCCCTTCGGGAGGTGGACACGTGCCTCCCGGGGGCGACGCAAGTCGAATGACTACAACTAACTGATGATGATGAAGTATTTATGCAGAAGGTGTATATCGGAGGGATGCGTAGTAGTGGAAAAAATGTGGATAATATAATAAGATATCACAGACTTTTGGAGGAGGAGGGTTGGGATATTGCTGAGGCTCGGTGTGATAAGTTATTCGAAAGTCCACTCCGTATAACTGCGTGGCAGCAACTAATTCTACGTTTGTAGCATATGCGTAAGGCTGTGACATGAAGTGGAGATACTCTTCAACACTCGAATATGTAGTAGGTTGAGATCCAGCGACTTCCACAAGTTCTTGATTTGCTCCAGCTAAGATGCTGTCGTGGAAAGTGTTGAAACCTGATCCTGGGATAACGGTGTACAAATTGGTTGTGATGTGGGCAATAATATGTGCACGGACGATGTGATGTAAAGCTGGGTTGTTGTGCACACGACGCGAGATACATCTTAATAAACATGCACCATCACCAATCTCGGGAATAATGGACCATTGACCAGAATTGTTATTGTTGCCGCTGTTGTTGTCTTGATCATTTTCGCTGTCTGATGGGTTTGTACTGCTGTCGCTGCTGTTAGAGGAATCATTGGTGTCAATTTGTTGTTTGTTTTCTGTGTCCAGTATTTTTCCCCGCGTGCTTATACCGATGTTTGTTGCCGATATGGTCTGTTGTGTGCACATCGTTACTTTTGCTTGGGTTGTGTTGCTACTTTATATCTCTTTATACAGGTTTCGCTACTGCTGTATGGTAACCACCGTGTCAATTGTGAGGGAGAACTCACAGTAATGACATAGTTCACGTCGTTGCAGCGGGTACATATACACCGCGCCCGCGTCTAGCAGTGCGGGAAAATTCTCTCGCAAATACATTTTGATGCCACCCCGATGTACGTGCGAGGACTAAAGTTCCACCGTGAGTGTAGTAGACGTATTTAAGCCTGACGATATGCCTATATTTTAGGCTCTAAACCAAATTAAGCCCTATCGTGTCTTAAATGTCTACAAAATAGGTCTATTTTATCGACCTAACGACCACGGCAGACCACGGTGAGATGTGGATTTTCCCAAAATATGCACTTGGGCACATTTTGGCCCAAGTGCATATTTGAAGCAATTTTCCGAGTATTTTCCAGCAAACAACAGCATTTCAGACGACAAAAGCTCGAGGAAACATCAGACGGATGCCTACATTTCGAGGGTGGAAATTGAACCGGGTTGAGGGCCAGTCCTGCTGTGCTGCTGTACTGACTGCCACACTGAGGCACACCGAAGGCGGCAGACGCCTGCGAGGTATCCTACATATGAAGCGAGTATGGAGTACGAAGCACTCAATGTTTTTGCCAGGCACCAGTTATTTGTTTTGGCCGTTTGTTCAAGCTCGCACAGCATGGGCAGGGGAGGGTCTTTCTCGAAGTTTCCACCCACTCATGTGCTGACTCATGACATAAATCCCCGTCTTGCCATCTGCGTCTGGAGTAGTGCAGAAATATCATAGTCTATTTTCAAGTAGTTTGATCTTTCCTCGGCTTTTCTTTTTATGCGTACTGAAAGAGACCACTATTTCGAGTTTTAGACATATGGTGTTTTTTTTATGCGTTTAAGGTCGAAATATCGAATGGCCTAGCTCTTCCAGCTGGAAGTACTTAAGACCTAACCTCGAGGCTCAAATACGTCTAGTGTGTGGTTGCCCGGGGACAGAAGTGTCTCATACCCCGCAAAATAGAGCCAGTCTCGGCGGCTTTCCGCGGCCATAGCTCGCGCCACGGACGCCCCATGAGCCCGGCACACGGCTGATAATATACCGACGGGTAGTCTGATCGCATTGCAGAAGAAAGCACACCAAAAAACTCTGCGCCGGCGGAGAAAAAGGGACGGACTAGGCAAAAAAATCAAAATGGTACATATGCATATATGGTATATGGTGCTAGGCAAGCGTAGAAACTCCGAGGAATCAGGTACCTCCTAGCATATCATGCATCCTGTTAAAAACGATGGAGTGTTTTCGGGGCCTGAATAGTGTCTGACTGAGGAACAGCTTAACGGTAACTTCAGTAATTGATACATAACACGATCTTCGTAATGGCAATACTACGCCTAAGATAGAGGCAAGGTAAAGAGCGGCACTCCAACTTAAAATTCGAGAAACGTCACCAGTGGCTCCAATCAAAATCGCCCCATGTCAGAGGCCGTCAAATTTACCCCCTTGTGTCGCAGCCTTGGCCATTGGCCATCTAGAAGCCGGGAACAGGGTGCCAAGACAATAACCCCGTCTACTGCCTAAGCATCGGCGTACTCATTGTGAAGGTGCTTGCCGACCTCAAGAAACCACGGCTTCTCATAGGAGAGATGCACCCGTTGTCACTATCACACTACCGTGTTTTTGTCGTGTTCTGATCGTGTTTTTATCGTGTTCCTCACCCAAAACTGTATTTTGAACGTCTTTGAACATCTTTGAACACTAGGGTTAGGGTTGGGGTTAGGCTGAACATCTTGCTGCCGCAGAATCGCACAACATTTTGTTTGCGGGGCATAGCGCATAATTCGGAAAGCCCAGACATATTACTTAAAACTGCTTTTGAAAGCCGCTGTGAGCCTCTGATACCTAGGGCCAATGACGTAACTTGAACGATCACCCCAGCCTTGGCGTCATCGGTATCCAACATTGAATCGAGACCGCGAGATAATGGAACTATTAGGGTTATGGTTAGGGTTAGCCTAACTCTAACCCATTGGTCGTGTTGTGCATGCTATATTCCTCGAAAACGGGTTCTTCGGCGATCCCTTCGTTTCCTGAGACGGAGCTCCTTGGGAGTTGCTGTATTGATAAATGTATTGGTGTATTGGGACCCGTACCAGGGGGCGACGGGGTGGTTGTCTACAACCAGCAAGATTGACGTGGCACCCTTCAACGGTTAAAACTACCTCGTGGTTTCGGAATCGTGTTCGAGTTTTATGACAACCGTGTTAGTGTAATTAGTCAGTGTATATCTTCTTGCAGTATGCCATGAGATCGTCCATCGCGCCACACGTGGATTTTTCCTCAAAAACGTTTCTTTTCACATAAACCATACGGATCTTCAACAGGGGAACGCCAGAAAACCTCTGGGCAACCCTGCTGAGGCAAACCTGTATACTATTACCCAGCCGAGCAGGGAATTAGGCGGCTCACATTTCGCGGCAGTTCGTCAAACGGTGACCTCTCCGGGAGGACCTCCCCCCCTTTCTTCAGACCTGCAGTCTGATTAAGATAGACGTACGTCATGTCGATCATGTGCCACCTCAGGATGTGTCGCAAGACCATGAGGCTCTCGTCAAACCTCTCCGTTATCATCACCTGCAACAGTTGCATGGGGAAAAAATGTCGAGACCTGGTTCTCATCGTTCATATCGTCCATACCGTACGGAACTAATGCTCCTAGACGACACCCAAACGCAATATCGCACGACCTCGGGCCTTGAAATCAGTTGAAACAAGGAAAGACCGCCCTTGTATTCAGGTGGCGGTACAAAATGTTCCCGTCGACTATCAGGCCCTTGTCAAACTGTTCCGCATTTACCGTTTCCATTTTTACGATAATGATGACAACCCCACATGTCTCAGGCGCACGTCATATTGTCATATTGTCATATTGTCATATTGTCATATTGTGATATTGTCATATTGTGATATTGTTATTGTGTGCCGGAAGGTATCTCCTGAGTTCACTAAAGTGGCACGTGAGGACGTGCAACATGGATGTTTGGCAATTCCTAGTCCGACCGATTTGATGCGATTACCAGCATGCCGTACCGTCGGGCTGGACCATTGACAGTGGAAACTTTCGCCGAATGCGGAGTAAATTCGGTGGCCACTACACAGCACCGTAGATCATCCATCAACACGCTTAAACACCCCCCGAGAACGTGTCGAATCCCAATCAATTGCCGCCTGATGATGTGAACGCGACTATGAGACTGTCGCCAATCCTCTACTTTACCATCCGAAAGGTTGACTTCACTTCGGACGGTCGGTCGTAATAACAGCCTGACCCTAGGTGAGGTGACAAAGGCTTCGGCAAGGGCCGTACCCCAGTTTTCGTCATCGCGGGTTCCACACGTCCGCCTCTAGCACAAGTCACTCTGTAACTCACTGACCAAAACGATGAAGATATTGACCTGGCGCAGGGTAGGTTACGATCCAATTGCCAATTGAAATCACGACGTTTACAACAGCACGACGGCTTCAAAACCGCATAGAAACGAGGGGGTTCCCCGTCAGAGTGCCCCCAAACTACTGCGGGGGAAGCCCCCAATAGTTACCCCAATAGTTACCCCAATAGTGCAATAGTTACCCCAATAGTGACCTCAATAGTTACCCCAATAGTGATCCCAAGAGTTACGCCAATAGTTACATCAAAAGTGACCCCAATAACTACCCCAATAGTCACTCCAATAGTGCAATAGTGACCCCTATAGTGCGTGGCTTTGGCCGATTGCTAATAATACCCACTAAATAGTTGACTTAGTAGTTGACTTAATACAATAGTGACCGACGAACGCTGAGGCCTCATAAATATTGGCGGACACCACCGTGAGCTGAGGAAACATCCCACGCAATTGCAAAAACGACACGGCTACATGCCACTGTCGAGGTGAGCCCTAGGTTCTCTTCTGCGCCACTTACATGGGGGGCATCATACTTCACTGGTCGAACCATTCATTATTTTTTTGGAAGATAAAAGTGGCACGGGACCAACGACCCCACTACCTACAAAAACGATTGACCAAACTGTATTGCGAGGGGGCAATGAGCAATGAATGAACAATGACGTCATTTCAAGAACAAATGAACAGTGATGCCTTTTGCACAACCGTCATTACCTTTCAGCAATGAATGGACAATGATCACCTTTCAACAAAGATGTCTTTTCAAACAATCAACAACGGACCTAGTTTGAGTTGAGCTTCACGGTCCCGTTGTCATTCAAAACTAATGAAATGCCAAAAAAGTGCCAACTCTTCGGCGGCACGCGTCGCGATCGAAATGCGTGATTGAAATGCGCGATTGAAATGCTTTCAAGCACTCACCAGCTGGAACTCCGGGAGTGAAGATGTGATAAAGTGCTCGAGATCCTCGGGTGTTTGCAGTCCAAACTCTTGGCACAGGGAATTCTCGAGGCGCTTGAGAAGTTCCGGATCAGGGTTTTCTAGGCCCAAGAAGATAGAAATAGGCAACTTGATCGTTCGGGGAGCAGAGAAAAGCAAACAGCGGTGTAGAACAGGTAGTATGTGAGCGAAATCTTATGTGCACCACGATGTGCCACTGTTACAAAACGCCAGGTTTGTCTGCTTCAATGCAGAGTATATAAAGCGTCTCAGAATACAAAAAATTGTTGCCCATGCGCCCAGGTTGTAGACGCAGGTGAGAGGGTTTCTTTGACTCCATACCAGACAAACCATAGAGCAAAAACTCCCGCGATCTGAAGATAATGTTCAAGAAGAGGCGAGAGAATGCTTTTTTAAACGCAAGCCTTCGCACGTCCCTAACTTGTCTAGCGTGTAGGTGTGTTGCCTTCCCACCGTGGGGCGTACATGGTGCCTCCATGGAAGCGCTGAGGGTTGTTTTTACGCTCGGAAAGTGCCACGTGAGGGTCTTGTTTCCTCGACCACTCGTCGATGAGAAGCTTTCGCGTTCAAGGAGCAGAGGAACTAGTAGCCAGGAGCAGCGTGCGCTGGTAACTGTTTTAACTCTATTCCCCCCCCAGTTTTCCACAGGTATGATATCCGATGACATTGTCTACGTGAATGTGAATAATGACATACATACGCCAATGCCACGGTGCCGGCGCTCCTTTCGGGGCGATATATTTTCCCTTCGGCTCGGGGCAATTCGCGCGAGAGTGAATTCCCCAGCTCCTTGCGGTGATTGACTTTCGTGCTCTTTAAATATTTCGATGTATGAATTCCCAATGGGATGGTTGGCTAAGTGCGATGATGCCATGATGCCATGCTTGCGCCAAACAAATCTATAAACATGTTTTTTCAGTGATGTTCAACGGAGTCACTCGTGCGTGTATGACGTGAGTGTATGATGTACCTGGTAGTATGATATTGTATGATGATACGATTACACGTGGTAGAGTGATATAGTGTGATAGTATGATAGTATGATGGTCTGATAGCATGATAGTATGAGAGTATGATGGGATGACAGTATATGATATGCTACGATAGCTCACATCCGGTAGCAAAAAACGGGGTACCCTAAGCTAAACCCTCGGGTTGGCTTGATCTCGCCATCTCTCTCTCTACTCTCTACCCCTTCCTACCTCGCTCTGTGCGTTTGTTTCTTCTGGTAAGCAGAAATACCTATCGATACGCTAAAGGAGGCTTGGGTGAGGGTTTGATAGAGTAAAGACCACCTTCTTTACCGTAAGGTCACACGCGTTGTTTTCCCAAGGCCTTTACGTGCTGGGGGTCTTCGATGGCTCGACTGACCAACTTCCTTTGCTTGGAGAAGAATGGTACAGCTAACGCGATGGATCGAGCCCATGGCCTACGCATTATCGAAAAAATGTGTGAAGGAGGCATGGTGCTACAACAGAATTAGCGCGTTTGCCCAAAATCGTCTTGTTCTTCAATAGAAGATGTACTTGATTGTCGGAAAGGGTACCATTTGTGTTTTGTGCTGTTGCTTTTGTTGAGAACGGGGTTGTTTGCCGGACGGCACGTTGATCATATCTTCATACATGGTTTTGTGGATGGGGCGTACAACTCTTCAAATGTAAGGACCGCCACAGAAATTAGGCTATTCACACTGTTGTTGAGGCACGGGTCGCGCACCACACTGATTCCAAGAAGTTAAGGCAGTTCCTCCTTTAAAGCAAACCGCCGACAATTTCGTTTTAGACGGAATATTTTCTTCCACTACATCCCAGCAGGAGTCGTCGCCTAGGCGTCGTACTTTTTGTCGCCAGCAGCAGCAGATCAACGGATGAAGGGTGATGATATGTTTGCAAATAGCAGCAAACCGTATACTGTATACTGTTTTGTGTGCCTAATTTCTGCATTGTTCAGGTTTTACCTTGTTTCATTGTGGCTGATGTATTGTATTAGCACGCAGAACGACGTATCGACGCACTTCGGTAGGTTTAATTGCGTCTTGAATGTCGAAAGAAGGTCTAGATATCACAGCCAGCCTTATCAGGGGGGAAATGGAATGGAATAGGCATGCGAGAGGCTATGTTTGAAATTAACAGACTACGTCAGTCCTTAACAAATGCAGCTGTCACATTTGGTGTCGCCCCTCGGCAGTGTTAGTTGTTCAACATATCCGTTCGCAGAAAGAGTCGTCGGTTCACTGGATAAGGGCTGAGTCGGGGCTGGCTATATTCAAGAAGACCTTCACGGCAATATATTTTACCAAACGACAAATGGGCAGGGGGGTTTGGAACATTCAGAAAATGTAGACTCTTTATTTCCCAATCGTCTGCCGTTTGAAGGTGTTATTCTCCTCAATGTGGGCAGTATTTTGTGGCAATATGCGCAGAATTGAGCATCTACATAATACAGAAAGCCAGCGACACAGTCTAAATAAAATCTCCATAGATAGGTAGATAGGTAGATAGGTAGGTAACTTATCGGCGGAAGAAGAAGACGTGTATGAAAAGGAACAGGACAGTCTCGTTTGAAAGAAGGAACATTAACATCGATGCATTGTTCTGAAACAGTACCAAAAGCGGATAAAGCTGGACTTTGTCTCACCCATTCCCTTGTACCTGTGGGTTCTGTTCAGACGCGTGTTTCGATGAAGGTGTGGTAGCACCTTTTTGGATGTTTTGGTTTCGGAACAACGGGGAGCCCTCTTCACGCGTGCTACGATAGAGGGAGCAGTTTCAATCTGAATTTTTGTTCTTTTTGACGGGGCTCCCTAACCCAAAATCGTCGGGAAAAAACGACATTTTGTTTTGTGCATCACAGTGTCGTCGTGCACCTAGACCATGGGAGTTTTCATCAGGTAGTAGTTGCATTTTTTTCCAAATATCTTTTTGGGATAGACGTCTTAAGCTCCCAAAATTAAGGGATCTCCGAAAATAAGTGGTGCACCCCTATCGTAGCACGCGTGTCTTCAACATAATACTAGTAACAGTAGTAATACCAGTAATACTAGTAGTACTAGTAACGTGTTAACGGCAATGCCAACGTAAATGCGAATGTGAATGTGAATGTAAAAGCCATTGTTAGTGTTAACTCTCAACATTCGTCGGAATGCCATTCTTGTTTTGTTGAAAACAAAATGTCAATTTCTGGAATACCAAGGCAATACCTAGGCAAGAACTTTTTGTCCGGGGTCAACGTTCTCAGGTAACTCAAAATCAACCCTTGGGTCGAGGGATAGGGCTCAACTCCACAGCGTGGAGTCAGACAAAAGGAAATGGTGCACCTCCACCGGAAGAGGGTTTTAATGGTTCACACCGTTGCGACTCACCCTTGTGATTGGCTCTATGAAGAACGTGTAGTAGCTCAGCAGGTGCTCCCTCGGCTCTCGGAAGATCGTGATGAAGTTGATGTTGTCGGGGTCGCGGAGGATCTGCTTGTACAAATCCTTCGCCTCGTCCCACGTGCCAACAAGGGGACCGTCCTCGCCAATGTGGTAATGCATTATATCCACATACCTCTGGCTCTGCTGTGTCTGTCCGCCATGTCAATGTCACGAACACAGGAAAGGGTGCACATCCAACGCCAATGTCATAAGATCGGTGATGGGGGTTGAAAGCCATTGATTGGATGACGGGGCTCCTCAAAGACATCACAAACCCATTAGTCATGCCTTTACACCATTTGTTTTGACACCATTAATCTAGAGCTGCAGGGCGTGCATACCATGCGGTAGACGAGACATCCCCTAGGCCACATTAACAACTGGACCCACAAAGTGGCGACTTGACGGGTGAACGATGCTAGAGGTATGGGGGTGTTCGGGCCAGAATCCAACGGTCGGAAACTGATTCCACGATAGCCCCCCCCAAAACCAGGGTGTTCCTTCCGTAGTGGTGTTGTGGCTTATCGGCACCAGAAAGGATGCTAAAAACACCAAAATCTTGAAACGTGTTTTACTTTGCAAAGGAAGGACTACCAGGACGATCGAACGACGACGTCAGGATGACAAGGGGGGCCGTACTTCAAAAGACGCGGCGGAGAGACGACGTCAGGGTTTCAAAACAAACCGGCGATTTCGTTATAGAAAGTAGGGGGGGCTGCCGTAGAAGGGCACCCAACTGGATACAGGGTTCAACAACTCTTCCATCAAATATATATATATATATGCGACTGCGGGTATGTTGAAATATGGATCATAGGCTTGGGTCGGGGGGGGGGGGGCGGGGGGATATCCTTGTTTTCTCTGCCGAGTTTAGGCTGTTCACGCGAGTGGCTCGATACGCCAATAAACACGGTTGGGCTAGAACACGGCCGTAGACCCCGGCTATTGTCTCAGAGTAAAGATTAGAGTTCCGTGGCGGTGCACATCGAGAGCACTTATTTACAGAACACATAATCTTTAATCATCGCCAGCGGTTCTCAATCTCTGAGAAGGGAGGACCCTAATTTTTCACCGCAATGGTATCTTATCGTATCTTGTCGCATCTTATCGTATGCTAGCTGTCACGCGTGCTACGATTGAGAAGTATGATCGTACATCACACATCATACACCATACACCATACCAGTTCGAGGACGACTTGTTTTCGAACGATGGGGCTCTATAATAACCTGTTAATACAATCGTCGGAACGCCAATATCCCTTTGCACCGGCGGAGTTTTACCATTATTACAAAGAAAGGCAAGGAATTCGGAGCTTATCTTTACTGCAGACGGTTTTGAACGTTTTCCGCATTTTCATTTTATTTCGCCAACTCTCTTATTGTTGTTATAACAGAGACAGAACCGGAGACGCGCTTGGTCCAAGCTAAATTGTACACGTGCAAGTACACCGCCCCTTGCACACCCTATATTGCAATGATTCAGCCAATCAACCCAGACACAGAGCCGCCGCAGAAGTCCACGCGACAGCGGTGGCATGGTATACGTATAGCTCAAACACACGAATGCAGTCGTTCTCATAAGGCCCACGCCCTAGCCCAGAAACGTGTTGCTCATACTTTCTCGTCGTCCCGTCAAGGCAGGATGTCGGTGGGGCTTGTATTGTCGTTTTGGGTGCAGTGTTTGAATGACCTCGCTCGGTGGTGGTAATTGGATCTCCTGCGGTGGCGAATCAAACTGCTGCAGAAACCACAACTCACGTCGCTCACGAGGAACTCATGAATACTTCAGTTGCAACTGCTGTGCTATGGGGACCTTCACTTCTGAGAGCCAGCAGCAACGTGTTCTTACTGCTGCTCATGCCGTCGCCGCAACAGGATGGTGGGACGTTTCTTTTCTTCTTGTGTGGTGGTTCCATCAGCTTGGTCATTCCTACAAACCGTTCCGATCTCGGTGAGCCTAGCGCACTCAACGTTGCGCGTTTTTGAGACCACGTTGCTCTCACCGAGAAGGAGGAAGCTATCTTAATCCTCTTGCTCTAAGAATTCCCACCATCGTGCTCGTTATGTTGGTGCCGTGGTCGCACAATGTTGATGCTGGGGCCGCAGCAAGCAGGTAGGGATAGCTTTGGTCTGTGCGTGGAGCGCTACGCAGCTTAGCGAAGTTGTGATTCAATATGAACACAAGCACAACACAAGCACAGGTTGCCCGGTTGTTTCTGTCCCACGTACTATTTTGCGGCAGGTGCCTTTTACGACCAATTAATGCGCTTTATTGTACGAGCACATTCATTGTTGTATATTATCAAAAAGTTCTCGAAAGCGGGGTTTTGGGTTTCAAAATTGCTTTACTGTAGCAATGACTCGATATGTAGTCTATGTATGTGTTATATACACTGTAGTTGTAAGGGGAGTCGCCGACCTATATCCTTAATGAGGACACACAACTCGTAATGCGCGCGATCGGAGTATCACACACAGCTTGCAAAGATGAGTTTCGACGAAATCTTCGATCTCACAGCTGGAGTGTATTTTAATTTTTATAATATTTGTTGGACGTGTCAAATTACGGGAAACCCTTGAATTCGAACAGCTTGCATTCCTAGGGGCCCTAGGATCTCTGGGGCTATTCTCTCCATGTTCTCGATGTTCTCGATATTCTTTATGCCGCGCTCAACTGTTTGGGTACTTGTACGCACGGGGTTGGATCCCTTATAAGCAGGAGAGGATAGCGCCCCAGCACCGCCATGGACCGTGCACGAGGCACAAGACCACATACAAGAACTGTATTTTTAATGTCGTACATACATCATGAAAAGCACACCACGACATTGACACGAATTAGGAACAACAGGAAGTCGGCCGCTCCGGCCGCTTAACCGTCAGCACCCTGCCCAGCGTACGTCCAATAACCAATACGCATAGATTGCATGCAGTCACAAATACCAGAAACAATGCGCAAGCAACCCCTTTTACCGTAGATATTTGGTAGGGTTCTGCAGCTCTGGGGTCATTCAACCACAGCCGACGTTTGCCAACGAGATCAAACGCTACCTCTGACAAACACTTTCACAGGAAAGCTATCTAAAAATTTCAAACAGGTCTTAGAGACAACTTGACAATGCCCGTGATATCAAAGCTCCTGGGCATCAATACTCAAATAAAGAGCTAAGCCAGATAGCCGTTTCATACTAGTATTTCATCTTTCATGACACTGCAGCCGCCGGCGTTTTATCGTCAACCCAGCTCACCTTTTGAGCTGCTTGCGCGATTGGAATGGTAGAATGCGACCCCACGAACTGCGCCACCTTACCAGCGGGGGATCAACAGGGTGGTTCAAGAGGGTGGTTCAAGAGTAGCAAGCCAACGACAACCGGAAACACGATATTAAACGCGAACGACACCCGTTGGTAGCATAGTTTACGTTATGTGATGGGGTAGACGGGTGTTGCATCAGGGTGGGAGATGTTTATTGTACGTCTTCGGATACGCAAGGCGGTGACAGGCAAGCCAACGAAAAGCTGACAACCTCGTTATATAGAAGGTATAACATTCGTTCGTCGCTACACCAACGTTGCCGGAGGGCTAGAAGCTACCATGACATTAACATCGACATTGAAACATCAGCATTGGCATTGCCATTAATATCAACATTAACACTAACATTAACATTACCATTAACATTTAGTGTTGACCAACGCTATGGCAGTAGAGGGAGGTCACTTGGAGGAGCCTGTTTGGCGGTGGCTCCGGGTCCCTCACGCGAGTGACTCCCCTGGTCCTTTGCGGTCTTTAGTTGTCGCTCGTTTTCTCATTTGTTTACGATATCACTCTGCAACCGAATGGTTACCTACGCTGCACCAAGCAAATCGTCCGATAGAGTGTTTGGGTCATTGAGGTCAAGAGTCACTCGCATGCGAGTAGGCGAAAATTGGGTATCGAAAAAGGGGGTAGCCCACCTACTGCGGCCTTGGTTCACACAAAATCGGAAACACGGTTGGTCGTCGATAAAGGGGATCCCATCCGTTGGTAGCACAGCTAACGTTACGTCAAGGGGTACTTGTGTGTTGCGAGGGGTGGCAATTATTCGATAGGTGAACAAATATTCAGCCGCCAGAGCCCTGAGAGCGATGCCTATCAACCCGAAGCAGCAAACTGCCACGTAAAGCACCCATCGCACCCGTTCCCGTCCAAACCAGCAGTGCTGAAAAGGTTAGAAGCCAACGTGTTTACATGATACGGTGGCGACATTGCGTTTTGGCAAACTACCTCTTTATGGCGAAAGGTACTAGACTGATGACAAGGCAGATTTCGTGGGAATACCATCTGTGGTTTGCAATGATGCTTGATCAGTTAATGATTGATTAGATCTATACGTACAGCAGACGTTCGGGACACATGGGATCATTAGACCTAATGGGGTGGCAAACTGTAGACTATACTTCTAGAACGGTTAAATTGGACATATGCCATGATTCTGAGGATGTGCACCAGTTTGATTTCTTGAAGCTCCATGCATGAGGACCTCCAAACCCTAAGCATATAAATAAAAATCCCACCACATCATGCCATATCAGGTCATACCCAAACCCTGTCTTTGAGTAAGTAAAAAAGCCAACGGATAAATAAACCCATGGTCTCGGTATACGATAAAACACACTGGCTAAGAGAATGGAACTAGTCGGAGGAGGTTGTTGCGTTAACAAGCCCCGTCGTTCAGAGACCTTTTCGAGCCAAGATGTCAACATTTCCCGATGCCAAGGTGTCAAGATGTGATTGTCCACCTTTATATGTTAACCGCGCGTCATTGCGTGAGGTGCAGGGCTCCACCGGCGAAGAACGACCGCAACGTAAGGTGCACATCTAACGCGGCATGCGCGCTCCTATAATCAGGACAACCAACCAGTACAATCAATACAACATTGCGTACCTCGAGTCCGTGCCTCCTGCCGTATCTGTAGAATAACGTGGCGAGAGTTGTAGACCCAGTCTTGTGCGTTCTCATTAGAGCTACATTGCTTAGCTGTTGTCCATCAACACATGGCAGATTTCACGCACGAACAGCGCACGAGGCATAGCAGAAATAAAGACAAGGGGTTGGATCGGTGCACAGATAAACGAGAGCGATGTGCAAGTGTGAAAATCGTCTCCTGTTGCAACACAGGAAGGAATACGAAAACAGCGAGGATTGTTGGTGTAATAGTCTATACTTGTAGTGCGTTTTCATCAGAGCCAGGTTATATCTAACACTTGCGATGCGTATCGCTGTCTCTTAATTTGTTCCCTGGGAGCTCCTTTTGCTCGTGGAGGCATCGCCACGGGTGCTGGTTGTGCTAGATGGAGATGAGCGGAAATATCAGCAATTGGTCAAGAACATACACCCCATTAATAGTGGCTATCCTATTTATCACAACGTCGTAATGATAGTATATAGCAACAGCACTTCGCAAGCTTCACACACAAACCACTGCAAAATAGTCATCATGGTACTGTTACGTCGAATGTTCTGTGACACGGGTGTGTCAAACTACCCTATGCCTGCAAGACTGTACGCCGTGAACCTACAAAATGTTCGACAGTTCCGAACGTTTAGATACTATTAACCCTTTCGGCGGCCATGTACTAGTAGTAGTAGTAGTAGTAGTAGCAGTAGTAGTAGTAGTAGCAGTAGTGATAGCAGTAGCTGTAGCAGTAGTAGTAGTAGTAGTAGTAGTAGTAGTAGTAGTAGTAGTAGTAGCGATACAATGAGCAATAAACGCCTCCCCCGACGCTCCACCAAAAATCGATATCCGCCAGAGAAAATAAACAAAACCCGACAGGTGATATCACATTATTACCTTTCGAGCTATCCAAGGTGCTCCAACTTATTGATATTGTCTTCAAGATATACAAGAATAAATTATTGCATTCCACAGCCGTCAGGTTTTGGCACCCTCATAGACGAGTTTGATTATAGTTTCCGTGCCCAGATTGATTAACACCACCCTGTTGACCCTGGTACTAGCTGGTTCTACGGGGAGTCGTCGACCTGTCTATATCGCTAATGAGGACGCACAGCCAGTAATACGCGCAAACGGAGTACCACATATATTGCCAGTAAACACGACTTTCCACGGAGTCTTTGTTCTCACAACTGGAGTGCTTGTTAATTTATTTGGAATTATCTAGACTACTGTATTAGACTACTGGTACAGTATACGGTATGGCCCCTGTGGACAGAGTGTTGACGGGATTATCACCTGGTCATCTCTTGTGAGTATGGACATGGCCACCAAGCCGTTGAGGTAGTCCCTGCGGTTGAACTCGACTCGGACTGCCACCGGAGGCAGTGTTCCTCGGAGGTTTCCTTTACCTGTTTGCCCATCAAGAAAACGTCGGCGGGCGCGAGGGTGTGATGGACGCGTGGAACGATGAAAGGATAACTTTTTGGCTAAGTATTTTGAGAAAGATGGAATTCTAAACCCTGCTTAACCTGTTTGTAACATCGTCGGAATGGCGATCGTGTTTTGCAATAAACCATAAACATTCTTTCAAACCGAGAACATGGGACTGCTCCCTGTGTTTTTTTCAGGTTACTCGAAATCGGCACTTGGGTTCATATACGGTGTATTATTAAAAAAAAAAATGCTCCAGCTGTGAGAAAAATATTTCGTTGAAACTCATGTTTGCAAGCTGTGTGTGATACTCCGACCGCGCGTTTTATGGGTTGTGTGTCCTCATTAAGGATTTGGGTCGGCGACTCCCCTTGCAACGATAGTGTAGCTATCAGGGTCAACAGGGTGATATTAGTCAGTCTGTGCGCGGAAACTATAAAACCTGTTTCTGAGGGGGACAAACTCTGACAGCTGTGGAAGGAATTGCATCAGTTTATCAAGTGAATCCTGTAAGTTGAATAACCAGTGAGGGGAGGGCAGAGTGTTTCAGGACGTGAGGGCCTGGGTTTGAACAAGAGGGAGCGGAGGGAGGAGGGGGGGGGGGGGAGGCGGGACGAGTGGGGCAGCCTATTCTGTGGTGGGCAGCTACAAATCCTATACTGTAAGTCGTACAACCAGTGCGGTGAGGAGAGGGCGGAGCATTCGAGGGGGTGGGGGTGGAGTGTGGGGTGGGTGGGGGGAAGATTTTTGAGAAAATATGCCGTATAGATGTAGGGGTTCGCTTTACGCGTGGTGCTAGTTCTAGGCGATGGTGCGGGTAGTGGAGAGGGAGGGGGCATTGGCGGGGGGGGGGGGGGGGGGGGGGGGGGATTGCAGCGGCGGCATGGATGGCCCTAGAAAGATAATGAGGTGATATCAAGTGCGTGGAAGTATTTATTACTCTGGCAGATTTCGATGTTAGGTGAGGCGTTTAGGCAAGAGACGGAGCGGGCATATACGGTATATATGTCGTCATGTGAGGAGCTTCAGAAACGAAACGGCGCACGTCTACCACCGTATCCTGTGTCGAACACATTCATACACAAGAAGACATTATGAAAAAATTGTACCGGAAAAGCGGGTGTTCCCCTACACCCTAAGGGATAGTATGGGTAGTATGCGGGTAGTATGTCTTTTCCGGCAGAAAAAACGCGATGATTAAGAAACACGAGCTGCCAATACGGGGTTACCATCCGTCTAGTGTAAGCGCTAACACAGCAAGAGGAAGAGCATGACAATGTGTGATATTGTCGTTATAGCGTGTCGCACAACTCCTAGGGTTGGCTTGATTGATGGTTGGCATCGGAAAAAAATGTATGGTACGTCGCAACATAAACTAACTACCTCAAAAACATGTACTGTAGCCCGCCTCGCGTTTTGTTGTCGGTGCTGAAATAGTTCAAACTAGACGCAGGATGATCTGAGTATGAAGTCTACAACACAGGAAAATTCGTGTCTATTGGCAACGAGTTTTTCCTGCGTCGGCCTCAATATGAGAATTTCGAAACTCGGATTTCTGGACAATAATCCCTTTGTTCGAGCGATATCTTTGAGAGGACCCTCGCCCTTCCTTATCCGCCCAGTACCTAGCCGTGAATGTGTACAGGGGCTCAGGGAGACAAGCGATAAGTGTCCAAGATTTGGTATTTTGAACGGTACATCAAGTTTTTTATTGGGATTTGACATATGGAGAGGTTGAACAAATATTACAACATGAGAAAAAAATTCGAAATTGGCATATTATCTATTCTCCGACAACGCTTGGATCTTGGCCCCCTCGGACCATTGCTCCCATCGTGTTACTGCTTTGCTGTTTCTGTTTTGCTGTTAGGGTTAGGGTTAGGGTTAGCTTGACGATTGGTCCTGGAGGGCCTCTTCCGACCGTTCACCCTGCCATGTTAGTAGTGAGCAGCTCCCTTGAAAATCTATGCTTCTCGATGTCTGCGTACTAACGTCTCGTGAAATGTCATCACCCTCGGGCAAATTGATCGCCTGGGTGATCGCCTGTGTGATCGCCCGGGTAGCACCTTGTAGTACTGGTACGGGCATGTGTACATTTTTCCTGTTGCTGCTGCTGCTGCTGCTGCTGCTGCTGCTGTCTGTCTGTCTGATACGAACACGACAACAGATTTTCCGAAACGCTTCACCTAAAAGAGGTTTCGCAACATATGTTCATCCCGAGCTCATCGTTTTGTTCGAGTACGAGCACGCATACTTGACTTTACCGGTCAAATCCCATTGCTCGAACGCTTTCGATAGTTTTACAGCGCTATCCAGTAGATCGCGTCGATAGCTATATACCTAATAGCTTTCTTCGACCCGGGGCTCCGACGCTCCTCGTGTTTGCTTATCCCCTACGTACATGGCCGTGAAAGCGTACCGGATGCCAAGAACGACAAGCGAGAGGTGGTGGCGATTTTTTCAGTGGCTTTTAAGTCGGGGCAACCTCTATGTAGACTCATCCCCAGGTCGAGCGTTTTGTCCGAATGGCTGTCGCAGTGCTATTACTTGGCCTCTGTCAGCAGTTATCATTCCGGGACAAGACCTCATCGTCCCCAGATGACAGCATATCTGTGTACAAGCCCCGGCCAATGAAAGATCGGGGATCAGACAAAACGGACATAGGTTTTCATTCTCGGCCACAATCCTAACCCTAACCCTAACCCTAGCTTTAAGGTGTAGGAAGTTAGGGTGTGCTTTGAGTGCACGCCGTATACTGCGATGATCGTTGGAGGCAGCGGTCCATCGCGTTGCCCCCGTCGAACTTCTTAAGTAGTTGAGGTATTGACGTTGTATGAGTCGAATACAAATTACCACCACCCCCTCTAGGAAGAAAGTAACATCTTCCTCGGAGGCGGAAAAAATCCATCGTGATCTAGTCGTGATCTAGTCGGGATCCAGTCGTGATCAACTCATACGGAACAATAGTTGTCAGCCTTCCTGTTTCCATCCACCAACATGCAGCATGATCATCAAAGCCGATGAGCCACCAAATTCCCAGTATAGCAGTATACCAGTATGGAGGACGCGCGCTACGACAAAGGCAGAACTTTCTGGGCAAACTGATTTCAGAATGAAGAGGCTCCTTAACCTGTTGTGAAAGTCGCTGTCATTTCATATATTCGTACTTTTACCCCCTTGTTTGGGAAAATGTTTGCTTCGATTACCTGGGCCACGGGGTTCGTTTGGTCAAAATCGTTCATTTGGAAATATATGTGTAACGCTCCTCATGTGATCAGCTCCAGACTAAAAACGGTAGACCTCCGCTGTATCACATGCCGGAAGAAACGATTACTTTGCTGTTTGATGCTCTATCGTCGCGAAGATTTCGAGCAAATTCCAAGTACGATGCAGCAATACCTAACAACGCTCCCATGTCTTATGCGACATACCATAACACCGTTGTGCGGATAAAATGCTGGCAGGCGAAATCACGAAACGGAAATGCTTAAGCTTGATTCTCACCGAGCCATGCCTCTTGAGGAATTCTACAAGAGTCCCGTGAATTTTGCAAACGCTGTAGTTGATGTAATAAGAATTTTGCAAATCGATAAGCAATGTCGCTATACTTTATACGCAAAGAACGAGGACAACGTCGGAAACCACAGCTTGGATTCGGAACATACTGGGTAGTCCCATGGTTGACGATCGCCACAAGACCAAGGCTGCGAGAGGGGAGTCACTTTTGACACGTCTGCTTCTAGGTTCACCTGACTCACTCGCGCGGGTGACCAATTTGTTGCTCTTGGGGGGGGAGCTCTAGTTTTGTTCTTGCGATATGACACCGTTATGAAAATAATGGCTGCGTTACGCAAAAGGAATTGAAGATAGGTACATACCTGGAAATACACCCATGAAACATTTGGTATGTAGCCCCATGCTTTTTACGTTTGCCTGCCCTGCCCTACCTCCGGTTAGGAACGCGAAGTCCTTGAATACTCGGCCCCGGGATGCTGTAGTCGTATGGTTAATTATGCTCTCGTCAACGTAGCATTGTCTCTCTCCACCATCGAAATTCTGACAGGCAACGAAAACGCCGCTGGGCATGTTGGAGCATCTTTCATTTCATAACATCGAAAGTGCCAACCTTACCGTACGTTACCGTACGTTACGTTACGTTACGTTACGTTACGTTACGTTACGTTACGTTACGTTACGATACGTTACGTTACGTTACGTTACGTTACCTTACCGTACCTTACCTCACCGTACCTTACCTTACCTTACCTTACCTTACCTTACCTTACCTTACCTTACCTTACCTTACCTTACCTTACCTTACCTTACCTTACCTTACCTTACCTTACCTTACCTTACCTTACCTTACCTTACCTTACCTTACCTTACCTTACCTTACCTTACCTTACCTTACCTTACCTTACCCTACCTTACCTTACAGTACCGAGCTCTGCTGACTATCTTGGCGCCCGAAAATTTCACGAAAAAAGAGCACGCCATTCCAGTTTGCGGGTTGAGAATAACTACCTGGTGGGAGTATGATGGTACTGGCGTGGACTCACCCCAACCCCTAATCATAACCCTCATGTCAACTCCAAGCCGAAACAGGCCCGAACTGGCCAGAAACATGTCAGACCTGCCGGTCGCGATTGGCTAAGGGTAAAAAACAAAAACAAATTGTCAAAATTATTACGGCAAACACTTTGAGGAAAATTCAGCACAATATTTCGAGCCATCCATGCCGCTGTGTCCCCCCCCCCCCCCCGCCTCGAACGCCCCCTTCTTCCCCATCACCCGCACCTTCGCCTAGACCTAGCACCACACGTAAAACAAACCCCTCACCTAAAGCCGCCCCCCCCCCCCCCCCGCCCCCGCCCCCCCGCCCCCACCTCCCACCCTCCCCCCCCAACCCATCCCAACCCCACCCCCTCGAACACTCCACCCTCTCTTTACTCACTGATTGTACGAATTACCCCAGGATATACATGATAAACTGATGTATTATTTCCAAAAATGTCACATTTATCCCCTCAAAATAATGTATAGTTTCCAGGCACATATTGAGCTGCCCCCCCCCCCCCCCCCCCCCCTCCCGCCCCCAATAATATCCTGGTGACAAAACCGTCAGATTTATCCCCTCGAAAGGATTTATAGCTTACATGCACAAATTGCCCCTTTCCCCCCCCCCCCCCCGCCCCCCTCCAAACCCGCTCGCTTTTGATCAAAACCAGGCCCCCCTTTCCCTTCACAGCTGTCAGATTTTGTCCCCCTCAGAAACGGGTTTTATAGTTTCCGCGCACAGACTGACTAAAATCATCCTGTTGACCCTGATAGCTACACTGTAGTTGTAAGGGGAGTCGCCGACCTATATCCTTAATGAGGACACACAACTCGTAATGCGCGCGATCGGAGTATCACACACAGCTTGCAAAGATGAGTTTCGACGAAATCTTCGATCTCACAGCTGGAGTGTATTTTAATTTTTATAATATTTCGGAAATAACCCTAGCCCCACACCTAGCCCTTACTCTAACCCTCACCTAACCCCTAACCCTAATCCATAACCCATAACCCGTAACCCCTAACTCGTACCTTTCTGACCTTGTTCGTTGGCAAGTCCGCGATCAACGTGGTCGTAACCGGCAAAGTTTGCACTATTTCCGCTGTGGCTGTGTATTCCCGGCGTTTGCTCCTTCTGTGTAAGCGGACAGAGATCGATTAACCAAAAGAACACAAACTTTCGTCGGCCATATTAAGCGCGGATAGCAAAACGTATACATGCCAGCAGATGTGATGAACGATTTTCAGCACGGTAATATGTTTGCTCGATCTGTGTTGTTGCTGCCTCTTCCCCGAGGTTTGGTTATGTGCAGGCGACGAGTTAAAAATCCAACGACCCCCAGGGGTAGTTATGTCTATCATCAAAACATGGGTTGCGAAATCAACGATTGCCCACGGGTGCGCACCGTTTCGTCGTAGTACGTGTCCCATTGTACGGTTGGCCGATGCGCAGGCAACGCGTTGGTGTCACTGATGCAAACGAGTCCCAAGGATTCATGAGCAAGAGCAACACGTAGGTTTCCCCATGACGCTGGCGTTTGTGGGGCTTTTGGAGTCGGAGAATGGTTGAGTGCCCAACGGTGGGAATACGATGTGTATTGTGCCGACAAGGAAGACGGACGCTTGGCGTTGTTTGCCAGTCTCCCCCCCGCACAAGACAGAGAAGGTAGTGATATACGAGAGCGTTGGAGTCGACAGAGAAGAACTTGGCTCTTCAGTTAACGCAGTTGTTGGCACTGACGTACCGCAATTAGTGCGGTTAAGGACAGCGAGATAGCCTTTATCGATCGATTTCCCACCCAGCCACCTTGTCACTGAAGAGAGTGATCGTTATCTGCCATAATCAGGTCCGTGGGGTAGCATCACAAGCATCAGTCACTCCTAAATGCCAGAGTACCCTAGGGAAAACAAGAAAAACAAATAAGAGCGGAACACATATGTGAAGGTGAAGTAAGTCGTACATCCGCCAGAAAGCACGAACAATCCCTACATGGGAAGTTGGCTTACGTAAGCCCTACGCTCATGCAGGTATATGCCTTTGAAGACTCGCAGCGACTTCGCCGCATGGCACCGAGGAAGTCAAACCAGGGTAAAAGTCATAGGGGAGGGGGGGGATTAACAACAAAGAAAAAATACAAGAAAACCGAGAGCAATAAAAAACCTAAGCAGCGAATGTACTCTGTATAGAATGCAATATGTTACGCACACTCGCCAGCACGGGCGGTGTATCCATGTAGGGCAAGCTAGGCATACACAGCACACGAGAGCTACATTAAAGAAAGGTGGAATTTCTTGGCAAGCATTTTTTGGGAATGACTAGGCTCCTTACTCCGAAACCGGCGTAACGCCAATCTCGTTTGCGACGTAATACGTTGTATACATAGGCCATGAGATTGTGAGTTAAGTGCGGTTTTAGTGGGATAGAGATCTTTTGCATGAGGACCCTGCAAAAACATTAGGTGCACCCCCGCCGTACGTAGCATTCTTCAGCGAAACCCTGGGGGCGCGAAAATTGTGCATTCATTCGTCACGAATGAATCATGGCTTACGATATCAAATATCTGGTACCTGCCGTTGCAAAGGAACTCAGAGACGCTGTCAGGAACTGAGAATCATGAACATCTTCACAAAGTGGCTAGTACCGGAAGTCTCAGAGCGCGAGCGAATCTGATGGGGGTTTTCTCCAACGCAGAGCGGCTGCTACGATGGAGGCGCGCTACTCTTGCACTACGAGGTACCAAATAAGTATATATTTTCTCAGGCACCTCACTCGAGGTGCTGCCAGCCAAAATTGCCAATATCACTAACAACAGTGCAACCCAACCTCGTTCAAAGAAGACTTCAGCCGCTACCAGACCGACATTACATTTGTATATCCTCCGGCTCATGGGGGCAAATATTGCCATGCTTCCACGTACTGTGTTTTCATGAGCGTCGTGTCTTCAATATCAATCGCACGTTCGCAACTCACACAAGAAAAATTACTTTGGGACATACATTTGTGAGAAATTGACAAAATCGGGTACACCCGGGTGGTTTCTGAACAAAATCGGGTACCTTTTTTTCCGCGACGGGGCGCGCTTACGTACGCCTGCAAAACGCCTCCAAATCACCTTCTGGCGCCTGAACTCACTGCGCCTTGTGTACGCGCAGCACCCCAAACCGTTTTTTCGGCGTTCCAACCCTCAAAACGGCGCCAATGACGGCCCCCAAAAAGTGCTCTCGACGGACAACCCGATTTTGTTCAGGAACACACCGGGTATACCCCGCCCTGTGTTTCGATTTTATCAACTACCCGATTTCGGCCATACTGCACCCGTTTTTGTTCACTTGCAACACCCGCGGAGACACGGAAACGGACGACATCTCCCCGCAACCCAGCTGTGGAAGATCCCGCACACAACTAGCAACTTGGCGACTGTCATGCGACCACAGCAGCACTGCTAACTTCCCGGCCCACAAAGATCCAGCCCCGATGCAACCGCACTGCGAAGAATGGTGGCATGGCGGTGAGCGCGGACACCCAACCAAGATCCGGCGACACCCAACCAAGATCCGGCGCTAGGAAGAAAAGACAAGACCATATTGTTGTTTGTTGTTTTCTCACATTAACTCTTGTCAAAAATCTAGAGCCCGTGGTCACACAAAGGTGCTGGAGCCCTAGGAAGATCCGAAAAACCAAGTGAAATCAAAATTCGTCAGGGAAATACTACGCTTTCCCGCCTAAAAACGCATGATACGGAAGAAGGCGCACAAGTGAAAAGGTCAAATGTGCAAACTAAACTCACATGGCCGCGGGTATCCACTCAACTACAGCATAGAGTTCCCCCGTCCCCACAACTAACCAACTCGTATATGTAGAGACGGTCCACTGTTGGTGATTTGGTCCTCACAACAACACGCGTCAGACGAGCCTGAGGGTGCCTGTTTTCGGAGAACTTCGTGTTTTTCCGAATAAACAAGGGACGTATGTATCCTCCCTTCCCCGGAGCATGTATTGCGGTGGGGTGCTTCGAAGTACTTCGTATAACTCAACCAAACTACTTGTACTTCGTAGTACAGCTGTTGCGTGTGTGTATGCGTTCGCAGTATGTGTTAGCAGTCCAGTACGTGTTCGCAGCACAGTATGTGCTCGCAGTACAGTAGTAGTATGTGTTCGCATCACGGTATATATATGTTCGCGTTATTGAGTACGTGTTCGCAGTAGGTGTTTGCAGTACAGAATGAATGTGTTCGCAGTACAGAGGGTTCGAACGCCGAAAAAACGGTTTGGGGTGCTGCGCGTACACAAGGCGCAGTGAGTTCAGGCGCCAGAAGGCGATTTGGAGGCGTTTTGCAGGCGTACGTAAGCGCGCCCCGTCGCGGAAAAAAAGGTACCCGATTTTGTTCAGAAACCACCCGGGTGTACCCGATTTTGTCAATTTCCCTGCATTCATCCTTCCCATCCCAAAAATTACGCAGGGGGTCCATTCTATTTGATTGAATAATTACGCAGGGAGTCCATTCTATTTGATTTCCAATGACCCATCAACAGCATGCAAAGCTACTTGTTGTTCCGGATTTCAAGCGTTTCAATGCCATTCGGGGGGGGTCAAGACACACCCTCAGCGCGAGCTGGCCATCCGGTCGGAATAGGTAATAATGAAAAAAAAACGAAAAAAAAATATAACGGAATCATGACGCTTAAGGGTACGCGGTCTCCCGTAATTCAATAATGTATATTTTCAAAAGTGCTATATCATACCTCGACTGAAACTCCATCATCATATATTATTATAAGGGAAATTGACAAAATCGACTACCATACATATGATAGAGCAGTATAGTGGAAACTACAGTAACAAGTTTATACATAAAATATGATGTTACATCTAGCTGAAAATTCTCCACCTAAAGTAAAAATACATACACGTACCATTATAGTGGACAGAAAATTGGACGCCTCCTAATTAAATCTCACACATATAGTGTATATTACAAGTAAGTACCAACAGCGCAGCTTTCAAAGATGAGTATTGACCTCAAATTGGTCGAACTCACAGGTGAAATCCTTGAAAATTTTCATATAAATATCCAAGCCTATGGAGTCTGCCCCACGAGGTAGCCCAAGTGACTCAGAAATTTTAATGGAGAGCAATCGTCACGTATGTGTTCATTCCGTTGCCGCTATTCGACTCTTATGAGTATCGATCCACTTGGGTATTTCTTAACTACACCCTACGGAATTTTTGAAGTTGCAGAGGCCTACAAGTATTGGAATTTTTCCAGACTTGTGACATTGTGCAAATTTGGTTACACTTTACTTGAACCTAAGACGTGTCGTTAAATATCGTTCGTATTTCAATATAAATGTAAACCCAATACCCCCATTGCCAAATTTTATCTTTAGAAAACCATGTAAAGGTTGACGATTGACGTGATTTGCAAAGCATAAAATTGGTATTAGGCCTATGTTTGAAATTGAAACTGACCTTGTGAGAATATTTTTGTGAAATTTACATACGGGAATAACCCCTACCCCTCCCTAATGAAGGTAATCAAACAAATGAGATTAAACGACTGTTGAAATAGCGGAGCTTAAATGAATCCATTATCCACTGACTGATGGAATATATCATACATCAAACCTCCAAAAACTATCTCCCATCTTTAGCACATAAGTTACAAGGAAAAAAAAAGAACATAGTACAATCGAGGAAGGTATTATACACCAATACTCCTGAAGATATTAATGCGTTTGACCTGAGTTGATAGTGAGGGGGAACATTGAAAATCCTAATGTCCCTCTCTATTTGGTTAGGAGATACAAAATGATGCATCCCCAATATCGAAGACGAACTCTAACTTTCATATTTCTCAACAGAACCAACCTCAGGATTGTTAAATGTATGTGCTTACCAGCACAACCAACCTTACACTTGCAAAATCCAATAATAGGCAACAACATTATGACTGGTGTCTCAAATTAGTTGCCTCTTGTGTCTATTACGTACCCACAAAATATTGCCGGGAAACCGATGAACTAATCTTTTTGTGTTTCCGTTTCGTACACAGGTACTTTAGTCAAGATCATGGAAAAACAGCTACACAAAAAAAGGCAATGCGCTTGTACATGCAGTGGGTATTGGTTCCTTGCCTCAACCTTCGTTATGTGCGGAATCAAGGCTTTGAGCTCAGGTTATTGTGATACCATACCGTCCGGTAGTGACTGAGGGGAACCAGGAAACTTAGGGACATGTTCAAGTGCATTGTTGAGCTGTTCACGAGTTGAAAAACTGAAAGACTTCCTTCATCTGCGGCAAACATACAGTTTAACATTTGGTGATGAAGGAGTTTAGTATACGAGTGAATAGAACTGAGACGAAGTGCGGTCCAAGAAAAACAAGAATGACATGTCATGGACAGTTTACAAGCAGTCATATTGGAGCAACCATCACAAGTCACGAAAGATGGGACGGACTGGATATACACGGCTGCTGTGCACTTCCTATACATGGCAAGTACCGTGAGTATACCACAACAAGCCGATGATGCTAACTAGTCATGCTCACAACTCGTCGGCTCACAACTTATGCTCACAACTCGTTGATTTGCCATTATGAGTAGTATACTTCCAATTCATCGATTCTTCATATGACCTGACTCATTAACCTAGTGCAAATAGCCAGTGTATTTAACAGCTGATATAATTTATTCCCCATGCGGAGAAACAACTTCGCAATATATGCATGATGACATCATCCAGTAATACAAATGGTATCACATGAAGATAAATATTTAGTGCGATCAACTACTTGTACTCTTGTAAACAAAAATCTAAGTTAATCCGAAATAACGAGAGAACGGAAATAGAGTCATTTATAAAAACATACTTTTTTGTCACGAGCATATTATATGATAGCTGTGGTTAAAATGTTGGGTTGACAGCGTATCAATATAGAACCATGGGTTCGGGGCTCACCGACTCCTTTTTTTCAGGGGTGGAAATTTTTATGTTAAGATGACAGCGTATTAATTTAGAACCGTGGGTGCGAGGCTCACCGACTCCCGATGTTTTCCTTGGGGTGCGACGTGTACATGTAAAATGCTATGGTGACAGTGCATTTTTTTTTAATTATATTTTGTTTAATTTTTTATTTTATTTTATATTAGTATTTGATTTCGTTTTACATCTTTGGGGTGGAACTTTTACATTATATTATAGAAATTAATATACACTCCAGCTGTGAGATCGAAGATTTGTCGAAACTCATCTTTGCAAGCTGTGTGTGATACTCCGATCGCGCGTATTACGGGTTGTGTGTCCTCATTAAAGATATAGGAAAGCGACTCCCCTTGCAACTGCAGTGCAGCTGTCAGGGTCAACAGGGTGATTTTAGTCAGTCTGTGCGCGGGAGCTATAAAATCCGTTTCTGAGGGGGACAAAATCTGACAGCTGTGAAAGGAAATGCATCAGTTTATCAATTGAATACTGTAAGTTGAATATCCGGTGAGGGGAGGGCGGAGCTTTTAAGGACATGGGCCTGATTTTGATCAAAAGGGGGGCGGGAGGGGGAGAGGGGGGGGGAGGGGACGGGTGGGGCAGGTCTATTCGGTCGTGGAAACTATAAATCCTTCTTGTGGGGGAGGGGGGGGGAAACGTGCCGGGGGGGGGCGGGGGGCGGGGGGGGAGGGCCTGAGGTCGCATAGATGTAGGGGTTTACGATACGCGTGGTGCGAGGTCTAGGCGATGGTGCGGGTGGTGGGGAAGGAGGGGGCGTTGAGGGCGGGGGTTGGTAGGAATTGCAGCAGCGGCATGGACGGTTCTAAAACGATAACGAGGCGATATCCAGGGCGTGGAAGTGTTTATTACTCCGGCGGATTTCGATAGTATTAATAGGTGGGGCGTTTGAGCAAGAGAAAGCGAGGAGAAAAAAAAGAAAAGGCGGGGGGGGGGGGGGGGGAAGGGTTTTCAAGAGGTTCAGGTCACATATAATATTCTAATACACTTCGGGTATGAGATCAAGCATTTGGTCGACACTGATCTTCGCAATATTTTGTGTGATCCTCCGATCGCGCGTATCAATTATATATGTCGTAGGGGCTTGCTATACGCGCGGTGCTGGGTCGAGGCGACCGTGCGGGGTGTGGGGAAGGAGGGGGCGTTGGAGGGGGGCAGGGAGGGAGGGGGGATGGATGAAAGCTACGTCATGGATGGCTAGAAAGATATTGACGTGATACCAATTGCTTATTAGTGTTTATTACTTTCTGGCCGATTTCTATTGTAAGTGGGGCGTTGGAACGAACTGGGCGGGGGAACAAAAGGGGGTGGGGGGGGCGAAGGGCGGGGATGGGTTGGAGCTCCGGCATGGATAGCTAGATGGAAAATGAGATGATATCAGATGGCTGGTAGTGTTTACTACCCTGGTAGATTTTAATTTCAGGTGGGGCGTTTGAGCAAGAGGGATTGGAGGGGGGAGGGGGGGGGGGGGGCGAGCATTTCAATATGTGCGCGGAAACTATAAACCCTCAAAGGGGACGAATGTGACGGTTGCAGCAAGAAGACACCCCTTTTATCACCCGCCTGGTAATGTTTATTATTGTAGAAGGTTTAATGTTACATGTAGTATGCAACCCAGTTCTTAGGTGTAGTAAACAACGTGTCAAAGGCTTCATAATTTGTTATTGAACATGGATCGAAAGATAGAATATTTCAATCGATAGGTACAATCATGTAGATACCATTATTTTCTGACATCGCTAATCATAAGAAAGAGATACATTTTGACAAATACAATAGGCGAAGTGATGTGGTCATGCAATGTCACCGCCATTGAGAACGAAAGGGAGAAATAAATGCGAATCGTTGTTGTTTTGAAAGGAACACTTGGTGTACACGCGCTCAATTACGTTACTTCGTCAGTCATACTTCGCTTGGCATAGTTTGGGAGGCGATCATGCGGACGGTATGTGCGGAATACCTTACATAATAAGATGGTAATGATGCATCTATTAGATTACTACTGTTTTCATACTCCCGATCTATACCAAAACCCACCACTATAATAGTGAAACATTAGGGGTGGGACTTTTCAAGTCAGTGTGCCAGCGTATCAATTTAGAACTGTGGGTTCGAGGCTCACCGACCCCCGTTGTTTTTTTTTTGTTGTTTTTTCTTTTTTGTTTTTGTTGTTTTTGTTGTTTTTTGTTTTTGTTTTTGTTGTTTTTGTTGTTTTTGTTTTTTAGGGTGGGACTTTAACATGTAAAATGTTATGGTGACAGTATATATACCAGTATATATATATATTCTTTTACATATATTTTTTTAATTTTATTTGGTTTCTTTAGGGTGGAACTTTTACGTGATATCTATTAGATTACTACCACTGTCTGTCTTCATACTCCCGATGTATACCAGAACCCGACACTATAGTTAAACATAAAAAAAGACCACCCGGGTAGAGAAAACTTTCTTGGCACTTAACCACAAGTACCAACAACTCTGACCAAGCCATCCATCCGCAAACCATCTGGTAGGAGAATATAATGGAAACTATAGAAATAAATTTGCAAAATAGATACCAGGGTATGATGTTTAGATTACTAACTCCAACCACTAAAGTGGAGAAAACCTTGTTTTTTTTCAATGAATAGGACCCCTCCCCATTAAATTTTTTACATAATTAGTGTAGTACACAAGTACCATTAAGCAGCTTCAAAATATGAGTACTGATCCGAAATTCGTCGAACTCACACCGTACGTCCTGAAAATAATATAAAAAATGAAAATACACTCCAGCTGTGAGATCGAAGATTTCGTCGAAACTCATCTTTGCAAGCTGTGTGTGATACTCCGATCGCGCGCACTACGAGTTGTGTGTCCTCATTAAGGATATAAATCGGCGACTCCCCTCGCAACTACAGTGTAGCTATCAGGGTCAACAGGGTGATTTTAGTCAGTCTTTGCGCGGCAACTATAAAACTCGTTTCTGAGGGGGACAAAATCTGACAGCTGTGGAGGGACATGTATCCTTTTATCAAGTGAATCTTGTAAGTCGAATAACCGGTGAGGGGGGGGACGGAGTTTTGAAGGACATGGGGGCCTGGTTTTGATCTAAAGCGAGCGGGTTTGGAGGGGGGGGGGGGAAGGGGGGGGCAATTTGTGCATCTAAGCTATAAATCCTTTCAAGGGGATAAATCTGACGGTTCCGGCACCAGTTTATTATTGGGGGGGGAGGGGGGGGGGTGTTCGGGCGGGGGGGGGGGCGTGTGGGGCAGCTCAATATGTGCGTGGAAACAATACATTATTTTGAGGGGATAAATGTGACGGTTTGGGAAATAATGCATCAGTTTCTTGGTTTATCATGTATATCCTGGGGTAAGTCGTACAATCAGTGAGTAGAGAGAGGGTGGAGTGTTCGAGTGGGTGGGTTTGGGATGGGTTGGGGGGGGGGGGAGGGGGAAAGGTGGGTGGTGGGGGCGGGGGAAAATATATATTTTCTTTAAAAGTTAGAATGGCAGCGTATCCATTTGGAACCGTGCGTTCGTGTTCCACAGTTTTTTGTTTTTTTTTGGGGGGGGGGAAGGAGCCGACTTTTAATTTCGAATACTGTATCAAGAGTAACATATAAGATAACTACATGTAAAAATATATTCTGCATTTGTGCTCCTCCCGATATTAAAGCGGGGGAAAGAAAAAACAAAATATACCGCCTACCACACATATGATAGGGCAGTATAGTGGAAACTACAGTAATATATATATATATATATATATATTTTTTTGTAAAAATTTTAAAAAATTGATGTGATATTAGCTCTAGCTCAAAATTCCCCACCTAAAGTAAAAATACCAACACTTACCACTATAGTGAACAAAAAATAGGACCCCTCCCAACAAAAACTCACCAATATAGTATATTTCAAGTACCAACAACGCAGCTTGCAAAGATGATTATTGACCTCAAATTCGTCGAACTCACGGATGACGGCAGGCGGTACGTGTGTGTGCCCCCTCACTCGAAGTTTACTCGCTATAGTTTATTGCTGTGTGGTGCCGACATGATGAAGCACTCGAAAATAATTGTGCTCGCGTACTCGCTAGCGCGTATGCACCGGCCTGGACCTGGCACATCGTAGACTGACTCCCGATTTCACATTTATATGTTTCTGGTGGAGGCATGAATTGCGTCAGCTGTGATATATGCGTGTACCACTTTGGGTTGTGTGTGTTTTTCCCTGGGGTATTCCTTAGCTCCAGAGTGACTGGAGCCTGTTCCGTGACCACGGACCTGATTATGCTAGTCAATGTGAGAACAACAACAACAACAACAACAACAACGGTACGAGGAGTAGAATCGTAGCCGTACGTAAAAGGAAGAGGGCAGCATTACTCACACTCGGACTCGTACATGTGATCTCTTATCTGAGAGCAAGAGAGTTGAAAATATTAATCTACATATTTCAACAGCAGTGAGTAATAAAAGAGCAGCTGACGTCCTTAAAATATTGTTATAAAACAGCAGAACAGAGTATATCATAAAATTAAAATTACACTCCAGCTGTGAGATCGATTTTTTTGTCGAAACTCATCTTTGCAAGCTGTGTGTGATACTGCAATCGCGCGTACTAACAGAGTATACACCGTCACAAAGATCACTCTCCCTTGGAATCTCTACAGCAGCTCTAATTTATTATCAAGCTCAATTTGTTGCGGGGAGTATAATTCAACCCATCACTGAGTTGTACTACTCATGTACCCAGCAGCAGCAAGCAGCAGCCAGCAAGGCATTGCAGCCGTCAAGCCATCACTGCCACCACCATCACCTGGTGGTCCACCATCATCCCCATGGTCTGTACAGCGACCGATCCCGCCTAGGAGCGGTACATAAACCTTCTAGAAAAATAAACATTACCAGGCGGGTGACATAAAGGGGTGTCTTCTTGCTGCGACAGTCAGATTCATATTGAAATGCTCGCCCCCCCGCCCCCCCCCCCCCCCCGATCCCTCTTGTTTAAACGCACCACCTGAAATCAAAATCTGCCAGAGTAGTAAACACTACCAGCCAGCTGATATTATCTCATTATCCATCTAGCGATCCATGCCGTAGCTCCAACTCCCCCCCCCCCCCGCTTTGTCCTCGCCAAGTTCGTTCAAACGCCCCACTTACAATCGAAATCGGCCAGAGTAATAAACACTAATAAGCCATTGATATCACGTCATTATCTTTCTAGCCATCCATGACGTAGCTTTCATTCATCCCCCCTCCCGCCCTCCAACGCCCCCTCCTTGCCCGCACCCAGCCCGATCGCCTAGACCCAGCACCGCGCGTATAGTAGGCCCTACATATATGATTAATACGCGCGATCGGAGGATCACACACAATGTTGCGAACATCAGTGTCGACCAAATCCTTGATTTATATATTATATATTATGAAAAATGAAATTTATATATTATAAAAATTAAAGTACACTCCAGCTGTGAGATCGAAGATTTCGTCGAAACTCATCTTTGCAAGCTGTGTGTGATACTCCGATCGCGCGCATTACGAGTTGTGTGTCCTCATTGAGGATATAGGTCGGCGACTCCCCTTACAACTACAGTGTAGCTATCAGGGTCAACAGGATGATTTTAGTCAGTCTGTGCGCGGAAACTATAAAACCCGTTTCTGAGGGGGACAAAATCTGACAGCTGTGAAGGAAAAGGGGGGCCTGGTTTTGATCAACAGCGAGCAGGTTTGGAGAGGGGCGGGAGGGGGGGGGGGGGGAAGGGCAATTTGTGCATGTAAGCTATAAATCCTTTCGAGGGGATAAATCTGACGGTTTTGGCACCAGTATATTATTGGGGGCGGGGGGGGGGGGGGGGGGTTGGGGCGGGGGGGGGGGGGCAGCTCAATATGTGCCTGGAAACTATACATTATTTTGAGGGGATAAATGTGACATTTTTGGAAATAATATATCAGTTTATCATGTATGTCCCGGGGTAAGTCGTACAATCAGTGAGTGAAGAGAGGGTGGAGTGTTCGAGGGGGTGGGGTTGGGATGGGTTGGGGGGGTAAGGGTGGGGGGTGGGGGCGGGGGGGGTGGGCGGGGGGGGGGGGGGGAGGGCTTTAGGTGAGGGGTTTGTTATACGTGTGGTGCTAGGTCTAGGCGAAGGTGCGGGTGATGGGGAAGAAGTGGGCGTTCGAGGCGGGGGGGGGGAAAACACAGCGGCATGGATGGCTCTCGAAAGATAATGAGGTGATATCCTGTGCGTGAAGTGTTTATTAATGTGGCGGATTTCGATATTTGGTGGGGCGTTTGAGTAAGGGAGAGAGCAAGAGGGGGGGGGGGGGAGATTTTTTAGGAGGTTTAGGTCACAAATAATATTCAAATACACTTCGGCTGGGAGATCAAATATATGTATCAGCTTGTTATACGCGTGGTGCTAGGTCTAGGCGATCGTGCAGGTGGTCGGGAAAGAGGGGGCGTTGGAGGGGGGGGGGGGGGGGGGGAGGACACAGCGGTATGGATGGCTTTCGAAAGATAATGAGGTGATATCCTGTGCTTGAAGTGTTTATTAATGTGGCGGATTTCGATATTTGGTGGGGCGTTTGAGTAAGGGAGAGAGCAAGAGGGGGGGGGGGGGGGGGGGCGGGGGGGATTTTTAGGAGGTTTAGGTCACAAAAAATATTCAAATACACTTCGGCTGTGAGATCAAAGATATGTAGCAGCTTGCTATACGCGTGGTGCTAGGTCTAGGCGATCGTGTAGGTGGTCGGAAAAGAGGGGGCGTTGGAGGAGGGGGGGGGGGAGGGGGGGGGGAATAATCGAAAACTACGTCATGGATGGTCAGAAAGATAATGACGTGATATCAACTGCGTATCTATATAGGTGTTTATTACTCAGGCCGATTTTGATTGTGAGTGGGGCGTTTGGACAGACTAGGCGGAAGGGGGGGGGGGATCGGGGGACGGAGGGGCGGGGGGAGGAAGGGTTGGGGTTTGTTTTGAAAAAGAGGTCAGTGGAGGGGGAGGGGAGGGGGGCGGGGGGGGGGCGGGACATTCAATATGTGCGCGGAAACTATAAATTCTCAAAGGGGACAAACCTGACGATTGAAGCAATAAGACATCCCTTTATATCATCTGGCTTGTAATGATTACTATTCTAGAAGGTTTGATGTTAGATGCAGCATGCAACCCAGTGTTTAAGTGTAGTAAATAACGTGTTAAATCTTCATAATTTGTTGTTGTATGATACATCGATCGAAAGCTAGAATATTGTATAGAATATTTGTAGGTACCATTATTTTCTGACATCGCTAATTATAAGAAAGAGATACGTATTGTCAAATGCAACAGGCAAGGTGATGTGGTCATGCACTGTTTGTCACCATCATCATACAGTCACCATTATTATCGACATCGCTAATTATACGCAAGAGATACGTATTGCCAAATACAGCATGCGAGGTGATGTATGTGGCCATGTGCTGTCTCCGTCATTGAGCATTAGAGGGAGGGATGCGAATCGTCAGTTTTAAAGGAACGCTTGGAATACATGTGCTCAATTACGTTACCTCATTAGTCATACTTGGTATACACGCGCTCAATCACGTTACCTCGTTAGTAATACTTCGCTTTGCATAGGTGGGGAGGCGATCATGCAGACGGTATGTACGAAATACCCTACGTAATGGGTTGGTAAGGTTGTTTACCGCAATTTTAACACATCTGCCTGTGCTTCCTTTTCCAAATTATTTTTGTCTCAAATAAATGTACGATTTCACGCCTATGATTTTACCTTGTCGATGTGGGGCTCTGCGGTCGTCAATTTTAAGTCAGAGATACGTCCTACAAATACATCAGGCGAGGTGGGTATGTGATGTCATATATTATAAAAAATGAAAATACACTCCAGCTGTAAGATCGAAGATTTCGTCGAAACTCATCTTTGCAAGCTGTGTGTGATACTCCGATCGCGCGCATTACGAGTTGTGTGTCCTCATTAAGGATTCGTATAGGTCGGCGACTCCCCTTACAACTACAGTGTAGCTATCAGGGTCAGCAGGATGATTTTAGTCAGTCTGTGCGCGGAAACTATAAAACCCGTTTCTGAGGGGGACAAAAGCTGACAGCTGTGAAGGGAAATGTATCCTTTTATCAAGTGAATCTTGTAAGTCGAATAACCGGTGAGGGGGGTGGGGCGGAGTTTTGAAGGACGTGGGGGCCTGGTTTTGATCAAAAGCGAGCGGGTTTGGAGGGGGGGGGGGTATATATGCGATGTCATCACTATTGATCGCGAGGGTGATTTTACTTCGTGAGGTAAATGGTACTGTGTTTCGTAGAGGTCGTCTCAGGAGGGTATGCGATGGGTCGGCAGTGTATCACGTCTGCTTGTGCTTCCTTTTCAACTTATTATTGTCTCAAATGTGCGATTTCACGTCCATGATTTTTACCGTGCCGCTGTGGGGCTCTGAGGTCGCCAATTCTAAGACAGAGATACATCTTACAAATTAATATATATTATATGTGACCTAAACCTCTTGAAAACCTTCCCCCCCCCCCCCCCCCGCTTTTTTTTTTTTTTCTCTTCCCTCGCTTCCTCTTGCTTAAACGCCCCACCTACTATCGAAATCCGCCAGAGTAATAAACACTTCCACGCCCTGGATATCGCCTTGTTATCGTTTCAGAGCCGTCCATGCCGCTGCTGCAATTCTCACCCACCCCCGTCCCCAACGCCCCCTCCTTCACCAACCACCCGCACCATCGCCTAGACCTGGCACCACGCGTATAGCCAACCCCTACATCTATGCGACCTAAAAGCCCTCCCCCCCCGCCGCCGCCCCCCCCGCCACATTCCTCCCCCTCCCCCACAAGAAATATTTATAGTTTCCACGCACAAATAGACCTGCCCCACCCCCCCCCTCAGCCCCCCTCCCCCCCTCCCGCCCCCCTTTTGATCAAAACCAGGCCCCCACGTCCTTCAAAACTCCGCCCCCCCCCTCACCGGTTATTCGACTTACAAGATTCACTTGATAAACTCATGCAATTCCCTCCACAGCTGTCAGATTTTGTCCCCCTCAGAAACGGGTTTTAAAGTTTCCGCGCACAGACTGCCTGACATCACCCTGTTGACCCTGATAGCTACACTGCAGTTGTAAGGGGAGTCGCCGACCTATACCCTTAATGAGAACACACAACCCGTAATACGCGCGATCGGAGTATCACACACAGCTTGCAAAGATGAGTTTCGACGAGATCTTCGATCTCACAGCTGGAGTGTATTTTAACTTTTATAATTATAATATATGCGCGGATAGTGTCGATCTTGGTCTGCGCCTGTTCGTATTCCTGCGTTGCGTTATACTGCCGCCCGCTGATGCCGCCGGAAAGAAAGCTGGCATGGTCTGTCTCCGAAATAGTGCATGTCAACCTAAAAAGCATCCATCTCATCGGGGTTCTGAGAATATTAAAAATTGAACCTGGACTGACCACACATCACCGAGGCTGGGCGGGTGCGTGACGTGAAACCAGACACATACATGCAGAGACGGCACTTGTTCGTGTCATATGCGATATATGGACAGAGAAGTCACAGCGCACGAAAAAAGAACCGTGTGTACGCGACATGCTGTACAATAAAAGTAAACCGAATGATGAGGACGAGCAAATTTTGAAAGAAAACGCTTGATGACGTGATTTCTCCGGCAAAATCCATAAGGGTCATGCCTGCTGCGAGGTCTGCGTGTCTGTTGTGTGGTCTGCTGTGTAGTCTGCTTTCGCGCGTGCTGTGTGGCCTGGTGCGATGGTTATATGCAATGATGGAGTCGTTCCACTTTTCTTTAACGAAAATCGGCGGTTTCAAAACCAACTCACGGTCGTATCTCCTCAAATACGGTGTGTCTCTCGACACCCCCACGTCGTCGATCGTTAGACCTTTGCACACAAGAAATATATGGATACTTTGATTTTAGTTGCATCCTTCCTTGTGTCGAGCAGCCTTATGAATGATGAAACGTCCGCTAAGGAACATCGCTGGTTTTGGGGGAGGGCTATCGTAGAATCAGTTGATGTTTGCGCTGCTGTTTCAAGTGTCGAAATGGGTTTCTGGGTTTGTGGTTCTGCAGGCGGTTTGAGTCGTGCACGTTAATATTTGCAAGTGCGTTGTGCATAGAGGGTTAGCCGTATGAAAATGCTGCGCCCGTACCCCGGGTATTCGTGGAAAACTTCCAGAAGTTCCGGGCAAGAATGTTATATAGAACTTACAGAAGAAGTTCTGCGTACCCTCGGGTAATACCCAGGTAAATCCACGGCCTCGGGGGTTCGCCCTCGGGAGTTCGATTGTACGTATTAATAGACGGTTTTCCAACTTGCATGCATGGCTGTTGGCCAGCGTCCAAGAGGCAATCCGTCGAAGCTTTGAGGGCTAACCCCTAACACTAACACTAACCCTAAACCTTAACCTAACCCTAACCCTACGGATCGGAAACCCATCGTGATTTCACGCTCACGTTCGTGTCCTGCCGACGACGCCATTTGTTAGGGAAATAGTAGGGTATTAGTCCGTTTGAGCACTTACGAAAGGTTATCCAACAGCTTACCCAAACTAACCCAAACTAAGCATTAGAACACTATTGACAACCATCACCGAGACGATGAATCGTTACGACAACGTGTGCCTACCGGGGCAACAGCCGCGTCACGTCTACTGTTCTGTAACGATTCATACCATGGTGTTAAGGAATTACTGGGGTATTAGTCTGTTTGACCACTTGCAAAAGGTTAACCAATAGCTTACCCAAACCAAGGCTTATAACAATGGCGTACCCCAGCTGTGGCGCCTCAAAATAAGTGAAGGCGGTCGCAAGTCCAATTCGGCTCGATAATAAGCGAAGCGCCACAACAAAGGTCCGAAGGTACCGAAAACACCGAGAGTTCAAGTTTTCGATCATATCTTAGCGAGATCTGCAAAGTTCCCGATGGGAAAAAAAATCTTAGACATTAGTCGATATGCAATACCAGGTACAGCAGCAGCAGTACGTGGTTTCCCGGTAGGAGGCAAACTCGTATTACAGCTGTACAATGTGTCAACCTTCTTCGAAAAAAATTGAACTCATTTCCATTCACATAAATAATATTCTTCGATGCAAAAGTGCTCTTCTTTACTACGAGTTCGTGTCTTAGGACCGAAAGAAACATGAACAACAACAGGTGAAACTAGTATTGTATGATGTTCGGTGTTCGGGCTTGTGGCTGACAAGATACGAGACGTCATTATTCACAAGACACTCTTCGAATGAAACCCGAATTGAAAAAAAGCTCCCCGGGTATGGTAACAAAGGCATACCCGTACCCTGGGCATTGTGCCACAATTACAGAAGTCACCGAAGTTCCGTGTAGGGGTATGGGATCTTACAACTTTCGGAAACTCCGGGTACCGGTACGGAAGTCACGAACATCCACATGTTCCAGTATTGTGGCACAGCCGTACAGCACTCACAGAAGCTCCGACCGGGTATAAAACATCCAGGCGTGAGTAGTGAGACGTATGCACCGGCCTGGACCTGGCACATCGTAGACTGACTCCCGATTTCACTTTTATATATTTCTGGTGGAGGCATGAATTGCGTCAGCTGTGATATATGCGTGTACCACCTTGGGTTGTGTGTGTGTTTTCCCTGGGGTATTCCTCAGCTCCAGAATGACTGGAGCCTGTCCTGTGACCACGGACTTGATTATGCGAGTTAATGTGAGAACAACAACAACAATGCCGTGCCTGTACACCGGGTGTTGTGGAACGGGCGTACAGAACATCCGGAAGTTCCCTCCGGGTACGGGTATGAATATCAGTACATAACTTCTTCAAGTTCCGCGTACAGGTATGAATGTCCTACCGAACTTAAAGTTCTTCGTAGGGTAATATGCAGGGTAAATACCCCGGGTATGGTTTTACGTACCAAACAGAACACAACCTTGTATATTTGGGAGGTAAACCGGTGACCGCGAAAGTCGTTTTCTTCCGGGGAGTTGAAACGGTTATTATCGTCCGAATTGCGGAAGACAGCGACAACAGAACGAATGGGCTACAATGGCATACATATATATTTAAAAAAATTAAAATACACTCCAGCTGTAAGATCGAAGATTTCGTCGAAACTCATCTTTGCAAGCTGTGTGTGATACTCCGATCGCGCGCATGACGAGTTGTGTGTCCTCATTAGGGATATAGGTCGGCGACTCCCCTTACAACTAGAGTGTAGCTATCAGGGTCAACAGGATGATTTTAGTCAGTCTGTGCGCGGAAACTATAAAACCCGTTTCTGAGGGGGACAAAATCTGACAGATGTGAAGGGAAATGTATCCTTTTATCAAGTGAATCTTGTAAGTTGAATAATCGGTGAGGGGGGTGGGGCGGAGTTTTGAAGGACGTGGGGGCCTGGCTTTGATCAAAAGCGAGCGGGTTTGGAGGGGGGGAGGGGGGGGGGGGGAAGGGGGCAATTTGTGCATGTAAGCTAAAAATCCTTTCGAGGGGATAAATCGGACGGTTTTGGCACCAGTATATTATTGGGGGCGGGGGGGAGTCGGGTTGGGGCGGGGGGGGTGGGGGGGGCGGGGGCAGCTCAATATGTGCCTGGAAACTATACATTATTTTGAGGGGATAAATGTGACGGTTTTGGAAATAATCCATCAGTTTATCATGTATATCCTGGGGTAAGTCGTACAATCAGTGAGTAAAGAGAGGGTGGAGTGTTCGAGGGGGTGGGGTTGGGATGGGTTGTGGGGGAGGTGGGGGGTGGGGGCGGGGGGGGGGGGGGGGGGGTATTATAATACATGAAAATACACTCTATACTATGTGATACCAGCATGTGATATTACCTTGGTGGATCGCCTGCTTGAGCCGGATATTTACCCGCGGGCATTACGCGTACCCGGAATATCTGTGAGGTTTGTACGACATTCCTACCCGAACCCGGAACTTCTTTACAATGTTGCATTCTTTAGGGTACAAATAGAACCATACCCGGATATGTACCCGAATATTACCCTACAAAGAACTTCCGCAAGTTACCTAAGCCCGTTCGACAACAGTACCCGGGATACGGGTACAGCATTTTCATAACTGCCCGGAAGTTCTGTGAATTCTGCACGACCGTGACACAATACCCTGAACTCCTATGACACTTCCGTACGCGTACCCGGAGCATCTGCAACTTGTGCATGGCGTTCTTACCCTCACCTGTATATTTTGTGAGTTCTGTACGCCAGCGCCACAATACCAGGGGTACGGGTACTACGTATCTATGCCATATGTGAGTTTTTTACACCTCTGCCACAATTCCTGGAACTTCCGTGAGTTGTGCGACGCTTCCATACCCGTAGCCGGAACACGTAGCCGGAACTTCTATAAGTTCTGTCAGACTCCTATATATCCTTACCTGGAATCTACGAGCCCTACAGAACACAACCGACTGTTTAATTCTTCTATGTTCCATTCCCAGCGTCATGCCACGGTATGGATGGCGCCTTTGGGACCCAATATTCATGAGGCGGCAGTACCGATTAGTCTGATAGTTTCACCAGTTTATTTGTTTTGCAAGTCACCCATAATTTCGTTGGTGAGGTTTCGAGATTGGATGCCTTCGAGGTAATCGTTCGCGTAAGATATCGAGCTCCTCATGACAACTTAGGAGCTTAGAATCTTCACCTACTGGGTTGGTTTCCCTGCATTACACCTCGTGTAAAATATGCAGTTGTCGTTCGAGGTTGCTTTTTTTTTGTTATTGCGCCAATTGCGTGCGCACGGTCGGCTCAATAATTTTTTCAAGACGTAACACGCGCTCTCGCTGCTGCAGAGAACAAAAATATATTCCGACACTGTTTGAGTTCGGTGGTCGTGTATTGCCATCTATCTGGCGATGAACGCAATCCTGCTTTTGAGGGACCACGCGTGCCGTCATGTGAAACAGAGATGAAGCAGTACAAGCAAACAAGTACGAAAACATTTGTGAAGAAAAACTAGAACCACGAAGAACGCGCCAGCACCTGAATCCATCACGCACGCTTCTAGCAGTGCAGCAGTATCATCATAATACGGTCGGTCGCGGTTAACCACCACTCCTTCAGTTTCGCTCGAGACGAGAAATCCCCTACTATTATAGCACTTGGGATAGTTTTTCCATGTAGTCATCTCTTAGCCCCAGGAATAAGGCTACGAGAGAGAGGTTGCAGAAGAGGTCTCTAGTGGACCCTTAGTAGTGCCGGTTACCATGTATTGTTTAAATAATACCTGCAACATCGCTTTGGGTCGGTGGGATTAACATGTGATGACATTGTGCGAACTAACGCCGCTGCCGCCTTCGTGAAGGTTAGTTTTTATTGGGAAGGAGGGGGCGCGGGTGGAGGGGGCAAGGGGGGGGGGGGGAAGGGGGGAGGGGGGTGAGGGAGGGAGGGGGGGGCGTCCTGTCCAAGGGGCTGAAGAAGTCTGGCTGGCGATCATCGTCTGGGAACTGGTGAGCCTTCGAATGGCCGTCGCAAGATAGCGTAAGACCGCCCTGAACTTCTTCGCCTTGTTGCGTTCTCTCGCCAGTACCGTTCATGATGCACTTGATACCCTCCACTAACCCAATGCCGTCTTTCGTCAGTTCCTAGGGTCTGCTACTTTGTTCTCTTTTTTTGTTCTTTTTTCCTTCCCTTGCTTCCTCTTCTTGTCCTGTATTTTCTTGCTACTCTTCGCTTCTCTTGTCTTGTCTTTCCTTTCCTTTATCTTCTTTTCTTTCGTTTCTTCCCAATTGACTTGCGTCTGTCGTGCGTTTTTTTATTTTTTTGGCACACTTTTACTTTCCAGCTTCTGGACAAGCCGTGGTCAAAGGTGTCCTCCCTTCTCCCCGCCGATTCTTGCCTTCAATTTACATCGCGGATAGGGTTCAGCAATCCCGCTGCTCGTCGATTTCTCATCGAGCGTTGCTAACTCACGCTCTCGCGCTTTCTACACGTCAATTTGTGCACAAGAAAAAGTCCCAACGAATTTCTACGAGTATGCACTCGGCGGAGCGCGAGCTCACGAAACTGACCTATACCAGGCTCGAGGATAACCTGATACGCCACCGGGGCGACCGACTACTACGCGTAGTGATAGGTACGATTATACGTGGTAGTCTTTCTTCATTGGCAAGCAGTATAAGTCGGTTTTTCCAGGCACGAGTAGTTACACGTATGCACCAGTATGGACCTGGCACATCGTAGGCTGACTCCCGATCTCTTATTATGTTATATGTTTGTGGTGGAGGCATGAATTGCGCCAGCTGTGATATATGCGTGTATTTCCTTTGGTTTGTGTTTTTTTGGTTTTTTCCCTAGGGTATTCCCCAGCTCCAGAGTGACTGGAGCTTGTCCTGTGACCACGAACTTGATTTTGCGAGTTAATGTGAGAACAACACAACAACAAGTTTTTTTCTAGCACATGCCGGCAATACGGACGCCTGCTGACAGGTGAACGGTTGGAGCACGAAATTTAAACGGCATCTGAACATTTATTTTGAGACAAGAAAATATTTTCAAGAAAACAGGCTGTGGTCTCCACAGCCGAATTTTTGACTACAAATTCTTACACATCCACATATTACGCGGTGGAACTTCTACTACTGGCGACTGTTGTCGTCCTCTGTAGACAACATACGTACTAGGTAGGTGCGTTATTTATTTTCATTTTTTCCACACACCTCTACTTTCTAGCTTCAGGACAAACCATATGGTGCCGGTCGCCCTGGTAGCGTATCACGTTATCCTCGAGCCTGGTATAGGTCAGTTTCGTGAGCTCGAGCCCCGCCAAGTACATACGCGTATAAATTCGTTGGGACTTTTCCCTGTGCACAAATTGACTTGCGGAAAGCGCGAGAGCGTGAGTTAGCAACACTCGATGAAAAATCGACGAGCAGTGGGATTGCTGAACCCTATGCGCGATAAAAGTTGAAGGCAAGAACCGGGGAGGGAGAAGGGACGACACCTGTGACCACGGCTTGTCCAGAAGCTGGAAAGTAAAAGTGTGAGAGAAAAAAAAAATATATATATATATATATATATATATATATGGTCACAGGTAGGTGTCGTCCATTCTCTCCCCGGTTCTTGCATTCAATTTATAACGCGCATAGGGTTCTGTAATAAGGCTTAGTGAAACGGCTTGGATGTATTGACAGGTCCGTCGGTTGTTGTTGTTGTTGTTGTTGTTCTCACATTAACTCGCATAATCAAGTCCGTTGTCACAGGACAGGCTCCAGTCGGTATGTCCGGCCGACCTGCTACCCCGCCGTTTCAGGGAGGGGGGAGAGTGTTGTTATAAGGCTTCGTTTGGGTAACTTTTTTGTTGACCTTTTGCAAGTGGTCAAACGGGCTAATATCCCACTAATACCTCAACAAATGGCGTCGTCGACAGACAATGGGTGTTTTGGGTCGTGGGTTCAAATCCCACATCCACCATGTAAAAACTTTTTCAGGCTTTCCCCATGATCGCACTTGATAAATACTCTCCAGGGTATAGGCGGGAAATAAAACCGCTTGGATATACAGTTGGTGCTGTTGTTCTCACATGAACTCGCATAATCAAGTCCGTGGTCACCGGACAGGCTCCAGTTACTCTGAAGCTGAGGGATACCTCAGGCAAAAACACATACAAACCACGGTGGTACACGCATATATCACAGCTGACGCGATTCATGCCTCCACCAGAAACATGAAAAAGTGAAATCGGGAGTCAGTCTATGATGTGCCAGGTCCATACCGGTGCATACGTCTCATTACTCACGCATGGAGAAACCGACTATACCGCTTGCCACTCAAGAAAGACTACCACGTATATTTTACACGCAAATTTTGCACGTAGTACCTATCGCTAGGCATACGCACGACAGACGCCGCCCGTGTATCCGGCCGACCTCGTATCCCGCCGTTTCAGGGGGGGAGAGTATTATAAGGCATAGTTTGGGTAAGCTGTTGGTTAACCTTTCGCAAGTGGTCAAACGGACTACTACTTCATTATTACCTCAACAGTTCAGCAATCCCACTGCTCGCCGAGTTTTCATCGAATGTTGCTAACTCATGCTCTCGTGCTTTTCGCCAGAACATATGTGCACAAGAAAACGTCGCCACGAACGAAACTGGCCTATACCAGTTTGTATACTTGGGCGGGGCTATCACCGTAGACAGAGACCTTAGCATTGAAATAACGCGGCGTCTTCAGAGGGCCTGGGCGTGCTTCCAGCGATACAAGATGGAAATCTATGATCGCCCGGGTGTGCGCTCACGGTTGATGGTGCGGTTGCTGAAAGCTGGGGTGGTCGAGACACTGCTGTACGGTTGCATGACGTGGAGCCCGAAGAAGCCTGACTATGACAGGCTACGACGGGTTCACCGCCCCATGCTCCTCCGATGCCTTGGATGGCGGAAACGGAAGCGACCTTATCGTACGCCGACGCGCTTGCCCAGACAGATTGCGAGAGCGTTCAGGCGATAGTGCGCAAACGGAAGATTTTGTTTGCGGGATTCGTGGCACGTATGGGGGAGGAGCGTCTGCCACAGAGGGCGATGTTTGGGGAGTTCGTTGGGGATAAGGGCTATCTCAGGGGGGCAAGAGAAAGACTAGATGGATCATCTGAAGGAGAATATGTCGGTCTTTGGAATGAAATTCGAAGGATGGCGAAAGGCTGCTCAGAAGGCTGGCTGATGGTTTCGAAGAGTAGAGGAGGGAGCCGAGTTGTTCATGCGGAATTGGCATGAAGCGGAGAGACGCAAAGCTGCAGAGCGACGCGCAAAGGCTGCGGCAGCGCCATCCACCGTTGGCATCTCTAAGCGGCCGGGGGGAGGGGGAACGGGGGGGGGCGGGGAGGGGACTGGGGTAGTGGGGGAGGGGGGAGGGGGAAAGGGAGGAAGGGGGGAGGGGGGGACGGGGGAGCGTCATGCTCAGGAGACTGCAGTCTGGGTTTGGCCATCATCGTATTGAAAGTTGTGGGCCTTCTAATGGCCGTCACAAGATAGCATAAGACCGCCCTGACTTCTTCGCCATGCTGCGTTCTCTCCCAGGTGCCATTGATGATGGACGTGATACCCTCTGTTAGCCCAATGCCATCCTTGGCCAGTTCATAAGGTCTGCTAGTATGATATTTTTCTTTCTTTTCTATTTTTTCTTTTCTTTTTATTCTCTTCTTTTTTCCTTGCTTTCTTGTCTTGTCTTTTCTTGCTTTTCTTGATTTTTCTTCTCTTTGCTCGCCTTTTTCGTTTTGTTTCGTTTGTTTCGTTTTCCTTCTATTTTCTCTCCTTTCCTTTATCTTTTTTCTTTTCATCATTTGTTTCTTTTTCTCCAATTGACCTACGTCTGTCGTGCGTATGCGTAGTGATAAATACTACGTGTAATATATACGTGGTAATCTTCCTTGGGTGGCAGTCGGAATATTTGGTTTCTTCATTCAGGCGTGAGTAGTTTTCTTTTCTTGTTTCTTTTTCTCCAATTGACTTATGCCTGTCGTGCGTATGCGTAGTGATAGATACTACGTGTAGTATCTACGTGGTAGTCTTGCTTGGGTGGCAATCGGAATATTTGGTTTCTCCAGGCTTGAGTAGCGGGACGTATGCACCGGCCTGGACCTGGCACATCGTAGATTGACTCCCGATTTCACTTTTATATGTTTCTGGTGGAGGCATGAATTGCGCTATTAATAGCTGTGATACGTGCGTGTACCACCTTGGGTTTTGTGTGTGCTTTCCCTGGGGTATCCCTCAGCTCCAGAGTGACTGGAGCCTGTCCTGTAACCACGGACTTGATTATGCGAGTTAATGCGATAACAACAACAACAACAACAACAACAACAACAACAAGTGAGACGTATGCACCGCCCTGGACCTGGCACATCGTAGACTGACTCCCGATTTCACATGTAATTTATATGTTTCTGGTGGAGGCATGAATTGCGTCAGCTGTGACATATGCGTGTATCACCTTGGGTTGTGTGTGTGGTTTCCCTGGGGTATTCCTCAGCTCCAGAGTGACTGGAGCCCGTCCTGTGACCACGGACTTGATTATGCGAGTTAATGTGAGAACAACAACAACAACAACAACAACAACAACAACAACAACAATAATACCAGGCTCGAGGATAACCTCATACGTCACCAGGGGGACTATACCACAAGCCAGGAAAGCGTCGATAATTTTTCAAAAATTTCGTTCCAATCGGTTTACCTTGGAGACCTGACGAAGGATGACGACGGCGTTAGTAGACTCCTCGGCCCCGACGCTCGGAATGGGTTCCTCCTCAATCTGCTCGTTGACGGCGGTGTCGACCGAGGACATGACGACGGGGGGTAACAGGCCGACTCTCGATGATTGACCACCGATTTGATGGTGTTTCTGCCAATTAAATACTGCTGCTGACTCAGCTGCAGTAGGGCTTCGATGGGGTGCCACAACATGCCCTTCTTCCGCGGTATCGGCAACGGCAAAGGCGATTTTTAAGCAGCACAACAGAAGAAGAAGTAGGGGGAGACCAACTATCAGCTTCTCCCGCGAACACCCCCCCCTCTTCTTCGTTTCTCCGCGTGAATGCAAAATTGGATGTACTAGACGGGGAACCATGTCTTCTCTCGAGGACGTGAGACTTCGGCGCAGCACCTCAGCGCGCGTATAAGCAGGTTCCCGTTGGTGCGAACGTTTCCCCCGTGGGCTGTGTAGCACGGTCCGGCAAAAACTCTACCTGGTAGTATCTATCAGGGTCTTCGACACTCTTGAAGCTAGTTTGTAGGCGGTAGGGAGACACAGTTGGACGCCCCTCCGCGATCGCCCTATTCGATTTTATGCTGCTGCTACCGTGTGCGACACACAATAAATCCCTCAACTCGAACGTGGAATTCGAGCTCTCGCAGAAAAACAGATGTCTTTCGGCCGTCGGCAGAGATTCTGGTGTGGGTGTGGGCACTGCCGCCTCTGGGTAGATATACTCTTAGCTAAGCACCAACTCTGTACGAATACCGTAGCATAACCTCAAAGTTGCACGGCCTGGCACGTTATGTAGTGGGCGCTGCCACTGACACAATTGAAAACTGGGCGGATTTCATAGGCTGTGAGGTTATTTTATAAAAAACATTTCACGGACGTCAGTCGTGAGTTTGACAAATTTCAGGTCAATACTCCTCTTTGCAAGCTGCGTTGTTGGTACTTGTAATCTAGTATGGGTGAGCTTTCATTGGGAGGAGTCCTATTTTCTTTTTTTGTCTACTATCCCTCCTTCCGTGTCCAGGTTTTTGGCTCGTGTTCGGAGTATCTTATTTTGGTTTTACTTTACTTTATTTTATTATATTTTATTATGTTTCTTTTCCGAGCTTTGGCTCTCCTTTGCGGTTGGGTTGTTTCTTCGATTTCCCCTTCATTTTGTTTGTTTCATTTTTTGTTTTATTTTTATCTTTGTTTTTATTTGTTTTCTTATTTTGTTTTTGTTTTTTGTTTTTGTTTTTGTTTTTGTTTATTTCGTATTTCTCTCTTCCAATGTATTTCTGTTGCTGACGTATGTATGTTGTGCCTGTCGTACCCAGTACTAGGGCATGACATTGCGTTGTCGAATGCATTACGATGCATTATCTCTGTGTCGTAGCTTGTGACCACAGAGCTGATCTTTCTAGGGTGAAGAATCAGTACGGACACTGGGTGTGCTGGATGTCGACGATTAGAAGAACGGTTTAATGTGAAGAACACACACACACACTATGACGGTAAGTGTTGGTAGTTTTACTCAAGGTGGTGGAGAATTGTTGAGCTAGATCTGACATCACATCTATTTTACAGTAACTATACTGCTTTATCATATATATGTATGGTAAGCGGTTTATTTTATTTTCATCTTTTCCCCCCGGCTTTAATATTGGGAGGAGTACGAATACAGAATATATTATTAGTTCTCTTTTATGTTACCATTCGAGAATGGAAGTCGGCTAATCCCCCCCGCAGAAAAAAATAAATAAATAAATAGGAGATAAAAACTCTGTGGGAAACGAACCCCCGGTTTCAAACTAATACATACCGTAGGTGGCCCTACACAGTGCGGCTATGTGTCACGAAGATTTACCCGCACTATACCGGGCACACGCACTATATGAAAACTGGCCACTATAAAGGGGTCTATATTGTGCCAAACGATTTCACCCGCACAATATCGGACACCTGCACTGTATGACCCGCACTATATAGGGCCACCTGCTGTACCAGGTACGCTGTGTGACATCACACTAACATTTCATGAAAAAAATATATATTGATTACGTCAGGAGGTGTGAGTTCGACGAATTTCGGGTCAGGACTCATAGTTTGAAGCTGCTTGCTGGTACCTGTACTATACTATGGGGGTTAAATTTTAAATGGGAGGGGTCTTATTTATAAATAAACAAATGTTTATATTAGTCTATACTTTTGCATTTTCCTCGGGGTGGTCAACTGGGTTAGCTCGTGGTGAATGTAGTAAATAATGGAAGAATGTCGGAACAGTCTGAAGTTTGGCGGAACGAAGAGGAAAAATCAGAGAACCGGGTAGAATAGGGGAGGTGGTTCCAGGGGGGGGAATGGCGGAACATAGGAGGACCTTAGCAGCAACAACGTAGCACAGCAGCAGCACACCAGCAGCGAGTATCGGGCACAACAACCGGTAGAGGTAGAAGGAAGTAGCGCCCACGTAACAGCGACAGCAGCAGCAGTAGCAGTGGGGAGAAGACCGGCGGCAGGAGCATAAGGGGTAAAGAGGCGGCACGGGGAGACACCAATCGCAATCTACATTTTTTCTGGGCCAGAGAGTGCGACAGATGATGCAGCTTCAATGGAAACAGCAGCAGCAACACAGGAGGGTCAGCAGATTAGAAGGAAGGTCGTACGACAGGATCATAGGAGAACAGGGATACAGCAGGTACAACAGTAGTAGTGTCGTTGATCGCAAGCTACTGAAGAACAGCACACATCGTGGTGAGAGCGTGTTGTAGCAACATGGACTGCTGTGGATGAGTGGAGATGAAATAAGAAGTAGGAAAGTTGTACAAGCGTTGTCGTTTAGAGATGCCGAACGAGCATGTTAACGCAGAGATTCAAGAGTGAGGACATGTTTGCGACACCATGACGCATACCGAGAACAAACAGTTAGGCGAGTCCCGAGTGTATGGGTAGCGCAGCGATCTGTTACCTGAAGCCATGCACCACATCAAGAGCCAGGAGAGAAAAACCGAAAACGTAGAAGGTAGCCCAAATTTCACATGTAAGGGGAGTTCGTATGAAACAGAGGCCGGGGGGGACATGGGGAAATTTGATATTTATCCACAGGCTTGTGTGATGGATTGGCTGCTGTTAAAAGCTAGTCTAGGCCTGTATATTACTGAAGTATTTTATACCGTGCACTTCTCTGGTATATCATACAAGTAGGGTGCGGAGGGGTTGTCCTGAACGACATTGAAGGGCGGCAAGTCCTATACTGGCCTGGAGTTGGGAACAATAACGTGTTTGGACAACTTCTTCAAAATAACGATATCAAGAGAAAGCGGAAACAAAGAACGGATGTAGGATAAATAATACCGCGGAAAACAAATATTGGAATGTGAGCGTGTAACATGGAAAGCCAGGCGATTTGTATTTACTATTTACCGCAGCAGTGACGCGGTGACATTTACCGTCACTGGGGATGAGCTCCACGATCTATCATCATATCACCACAGCTGTAGCCGCTACGAGTACTAACCACTAACGGCACTAGTCTACAGCCTTAGCATAGTACTGTTAATATTCTGGCCTAGCCGTGTAAATGCTACTATACTACTATCACTACTACCGCTAATACTACTACGACTACTACCAGTACTACTACTACTACTACTGCTGCTGCTGCAGCTATACTGCACTCTGCTACTAACCCCAATTGCTATTGCTCGGAGATTACGATGCAACTTTTTATACAATTCAAAATATTAATAGTGGTGTAAAGTTTGACTGGTACGGCACGGATGAGGCGGGTGGCAACGGGCGGGGAGGGGGGGGCTCGCTGGGTGGGGGGGAATGCAACAGAGGGGGGAAAGGGGAAACGAACATATATATATGCGTACAAGTATACATTTTCAAAACAGGAGATCAACGGCGCAGGGGGTTGAAGGGGTGGCGAGTTGAGGCAATGAGTCTAGGAAGGACGAGGCGAGCAGGATAGAGTTCACGACCCGGCCGTGGGGGAGCGCAGCAGCGAGGCCGCGCAAAGGGAAGGGGGGGGTGTCCGGCAACGGGGCCGCACACAATCATGTCGGGAAAGAACGCGGCGACGGGGCCGCGCAGAGCGACGGCGGCCAGGCCGCGGGTTCAAACAAAAGAGGGGTTCGAGGCAAAGGGGGCACGCAAAGGGTGGGGGGGGAGGGTGTGCGGTAATGAAACTGTACACGACACGGCCGGGGGGAAGCGCGGCAATGGGGCCGCGCAAACAAATGGGGGTGGGGTGTGCAGAGACTGGTCTGCACACGACGATCAGGCCGGGAGGGGACGCGGCAACGTGCCGCGCAGAGCGACAATGGTTAGGCCGCTGGCTTAAACGAACGGGGGTGCGCGACAAAGGGGTCGCGCAAAAGGGGGGGGGGGGGGGTTACGGCAACGAGACCGTGCACGACCCGACCGGGGCGGGAGCGCGGCAATGGGGCCGCGCAAAGAAATGGGAGGAGGGGGTGTGCAGAGACGGGGTAGCACACGATCAGGTCGGGAGCGAACGCGGCAACGGGGCCGTGCAGAGCGACTGCGGCCAGGCCGCGGGTTCAAACAAAAGGTGGGTGCGCGACAAAGGGGTCGCGCAAAAGGGTGGGGGGTGTGCGGCAAGGAGCCCGTACACGACCCGGCCAGGGGGAAGCGCGGCAACGGGACCGCGCAAAAAAAGTGGGGAGGAAGGCGCGGCAACAGGGTCGCGCACGTTCAGGCCGGGGGGAACGCGGCAACGTGGCCGCGAAAAGAGAGGGGGCGGGAGTGGGCGGCGATAGGGCCGTACACGACCAAAGGGGGGGGGGCGCGGCAACCGGGCCGCGCTGGAAAAAAAAAAAAGCGGCTGGGGGGGGGGGGCGGCAAGGGGCCGTACCAAACCAGGCGGGGGGGGGGGCGCGGCGACGAGGCTGCGCAAAGGAAAAGGGGGTGAGCGGGCGACAACGGGGCCGCACACGCTCAGGAACAGAGAGCTTTCGGTAACGGGGCAGTTGGGAGTGGAGCGTAGAGAAGGAGCTACGCACGGGGGGGAGATGACAGAGCGTGGCCACGGGACTGCGCACGAGTTCGAGGGCGAGGAACGGGAGTCGGTCCTACGGTGGAGGAGCGCAATGGGGCGCCTGGGGAAGACAGGGGAAGACGCAGACGACATAGATCGACTGTTGGGAGTCGTGACCTATTTGAGAGAAGAGATGCCACTAAGGAAAGGAGGGGACGTAGGTAAGGTGGTGTGGGCGTTAGATGGGGAGCTGCTTGAACCACATATTGACGTAGAGCGCGTGAAGAATTTTTTCGGGGAACAACACAAGGTCGACCAGTTCGCACGGCTGGAACAGATAGCGAAGGTAGGTGTGCCGGTGGGTGTGGGACCAGGAGGAAATTTCGAGCGGGAACTGGCATACGGGAACCATAGCAGCGCCAGAAAACACGTGACCGACGTGTGGGAGAATGCAGTGAGAGACGTCAAGAAAGGGAGAGATCGTGATGCCGGTGAAAGTAGCGCGGGTAGCGCACGCGAGGGGAGGGGGAATTCCACGGCAACGCGACTCAACATGAAACGACCGGTATCGTCCGCGACGGCGCCATGACCGGGATGGGGGAGGCAAGTGTCCCTAGGGGGGGGCGAGAAGGAGGAGAAACACGCCAAAAGGGTTCGCAAACGGGGGTTCGCGGACGAAGTGTACGGGAAAAGGGCTGCACATGACCAGGAAGGGGAAGCGAGTGGTAATGGCGCGGAAGGAAGGCGGGGGAAAAGGGTCGACGGGGAAAGTGATGTCTGCGGCAATGGGGCCGTTCACGACCTTGTCGGGGGGCGCGGCAACGGGGCCGCGCAAGAAAGGGGGGAGGTGTGCGGCAACGGGGCCGTACACGACCTTGTCGGGGGTAGGATGCGGCAACGGGGCCGCGCAAGAAGGGGGGAGGTGTGCGACAACGGGGTCACGCACGAACAGGCGGGGTGGGGGCACGGTAACGGGGCCGAGCAAACAAAAGGAGGGGAGGGGTGCGCAACAGGCCGCGCAAGAAGAGGGAAGAGGTGTGCGGCAGCGTGGCCGTACTTCACCGGGAGGGGGGGGGGAAGCGGCAACGGGGCCGCGCAAAGAAGGGGGGGGCGGCGGCGGGGGGGGGGGGGGGGGGGCTGCCACAGGGCCGTACACGAATACGCCGGGTGTGAACGTGGCATCGTGGGGGGGAAGGGGGGTGCGGCAACGGGGTCGTACACGACCAAGCACGGGAGATATTGCGGCAACGAGGCCGCACAATCATGGGGGGGGTGGGGGTGCGGTAACGGGGCCGTACACAACCAGGCTTGGGCCGGGCGTGAACGTGGCATCGTGGGGGGGAAGGGGGGTGCGGCAACGGGGTCGTACACGTCCAAGCACGGGAGATATTGCGGCAACGAGGCCGCACAAACATTGGGGGGGTGGGGGTGCGGTAACGGGGCCGTACACAACCAGGCTTGGGGGTGTGCGCGGCAACGGGACCGCCCAAACACGGGGGGAGGGGGGGGGGGCAACGGGCCGTACACGACCAAGCGGGGGAAGGAACGCCGAAACGGGACCGCATAAACTAGGAAGAGCGGCGGGCGCAGCAAGGCCGTACACGAGCTGGTCGGGGGGGGGGTACGCGGCAACGGGGCCGCGCAAGGAAGGGGAAGAGGTGTGCGGCAGCGTGGCCGTACACGACCAGGGGAGGGGGGGACGCGGCAACGGGGCTGCGCAAAGGGGGTTGGGGGGGTGCGGCAACGGGGCCGTACACGACCAGGCAGGGGGGCAACGTGACAACGAAGCCGCGCAAGAGGGGGACGGAGGGGGGTGCGGAAACTGGGAAGTAAACGACCAGACGAGGGGAGAACGCGGCAGACGGGCCACACAGAACGGGGAACGACGAGGCAAAAAAAAGGGGGCTGAGGGGCGACGAGGGGGAACAGCCACGACGGGGAAAGGGAGGAATAAGGGGGTCGCGCAAAGAGAAAGAGGGGGAGTGAGCGGCAACGGGAGCGCACACGTTCATGGAAGGTGAGCCTGCGGCAACGGTGCCGAAGGAGTGAGGAGTGCAAATGGGGCCATTTGGGAGAGGGGAGGGAAAGAGCGCAGCAACGGAACCGCGCACGAGCTAAACAAGACAGAATGGGAGGAGCCCTTACTGTGGAGGGGCGCTATGGAGCGCATGGGGAAGACAGGGGAAAGACGCAGATGAAAAGAGATCGACGGTTGGGGGTCGTGGCTGATGTGGGGGGAGAGATGTGGATAAATATAGGAGTGGGCTTGGGGAAGGTGGGGTGGGCGTTGGGAAGGGTGCGGTGGCTTCTGCAGCTGATCAAGCTACATGTGAATGGGCAAGAGAAAAGGGGGAGGGGGGGGGGACGGTTCTTGACGCGGTACAAGATGGATCTAGCGGAGTTGGGGGAAGAGGTGCGGACGCAAGCGCTGAGGCTGAAGCTGAGGGTGAACACGTGGCCGACGGCAGAAGAGGCCGGGCCCCTACCAGGTACCGGAGGTCAAAGCAACGCAAACGTGGCTGGACGTGGCACCCCTATACATGGAAGGGGGAGTGTGAGGGAGGGCTGGGGGAGGGAGAAAGGGGGGGGGTGGGGGGGGGGGGGGGCGAAGAAGGCAACCAGCGGGGGCAAGCGGGGCGGGGGGCGAGGGGTGTAGCAGGATAACGCAAAGGTAAAGAAAGGAAGGATGGGGGAAGAAGCAGGGAGTGTCAATTCTTCAAGAGCGGCAAGCCCTGTCCGTCCATGGGGAAGTGGGGGGATTGCAAGTTCGAACACGGGGCCGAGAAAGGAGGAAACTTTGCGGTACGTTCACGAAGTCGAATATGGAAGACCCCTTTGGGTGTCAAGGATATTGGTAGGGAGGTCAGGAACGCCTAGCAGACAGCCGGGGCAAGGGACGAGAGAGGGGGGGCGAGGGTAGAATAGGATAGGCCCGGGCGTAGAACGCGGTTTCCGAATGGGCTTCTGGTTGTTGAGGTTATCTGTCGGAGTAGGGGGCAGATCAGCCGCGTACAATAGCCGGGAGAGGGAGTGGGGGAGGGGGAGAGGGGCAAGGAAAACGGGACTAAGAGAGCCGTCATTTCCCCCCCCCCCCCACCCTCCCCCGTGGGGAACACCATGATATTAATCAACACGCATATTTTCGTGAAGTGGAGACCAAACAGTGAAATGCTTCTTGTCCTGTAAGGAAAAGATCGGGAGAGATGAAGTTGTATTTCTTCATGTTTCGTACCGTATTTAAAAACCGATATCTGCGAAACATATTGGACACTGCGTGGGGAAAAATGCGTCTTGATTGAGATCCGAAAACGCATACGACGTTAATCCAGAGGAGACGGCGTAATGTTGTTGTTGTTGTTCTCGCATTTTTACTAGCATAACCAAGTCCGTCGTCACAGGACAGGCTCCAGTCACCCTGGAGCTGACGAATACCCCGGGGAAAAAACACAAACAAACCATGGGTGGTACACGCATATCTCACAGCTAACGCATTTCATGCCTCCGCCAGAAACAAATAAAACGTTAAATCGGGAGTCAGCCTACGATGTGCCAGGTTCATACTGGTTTATACGTCCCACTGTTGTTGTTGTTGCCTCACATTAGCTCTCGTCAAAAAGCTAGGGCCCGTGGTCACACAAAGAAAGGTGCGGGAGCCCTATCAATAGGAATATCAGAAAAACCAAATGAAATCGAATTTGTCCGGGAAATACTGCGCTTTCCCGCCTAAACGCACGATACGAAGAAGGCGCACAAGTGAAAAGGTCTAATGTGCAGTCATTTTCACTCATCACAGTCGTAGTTGCAGGGCAGAATGCGGGTGCCTGAGTTATGTTCATCGGTTTCAGTTGATCTTTCACTTGTTCATTCCCTCGTTGATTTTGTCCTGCAGCCGTCCATCGAATATTGGAAAACCAGTACTACTCTGTAGTGCTGATATCGATCTGTGATGTACGAGTGTACACTATGTTGCGTGGGAAATTAACAATACAAAGATACAAAGTACAGACTAGGACGCGAGCAGCCACAGCAGGGCGCTGCTGCGTAAGTGTGTAGCGATCGCGACCGTATCCGCGACTGTAAACATAAACATGGGCGCCTCAACGAAACGCCAACGTCCCAGCTGCATCGGCGCCGAGTTCACCAGTTCCATTTGAATGTGATACCTTGCATGAAATGGTTATATGTATATATATTAACTTATATCGCTTCCATGACTTCACCCGCCATAACTTACAAATCAATCAACATCGTTTTCTTAAATACCTGGGGTTTCACTTCTGTATGAAGGCGTTATTAGTCCGGGGATAGGGAACGTGATAAATTTCCTCTTGAAAAAATTATTGCCTCAAGCCCTATTATTTTTTTATTTTCGGGTAACTACCGCTACCGGGAAATACGCCTCCTTCTTGCTGTCTGGAGTTCTGTCAGAGTGACCAGCCGCGGGCATGTAGTGAAACAAGAGCAATCGAACCAAAAACCACAATACAACTATCAATCGCCCGGCCCTCCTGAGTTATTTGACAGATTGCGGCGCATCTACGACGCCCGTGCCTGAAAATTGAAAATTGCGGGGAGTCGTTCGCCATGAAAGGTATACAACTCTTCTACAAACTCTACAAACATCGGTGACGTAAGTAACATGTTGTACTACTGCCTCGTGAAAAAAAACTGGAAAAAAGACGATTGCTGCTCTCGGGATGATGGTGTGCGTGCGGGTCGTGGGTCTCCGTGTTTCATCCTCCTGCTGTGGTTCCACGCACAAAATGAGCTACCCCTCCTTTCCCTCCCCCCATCCTTCGATCTCACAGGTAGGTGGAGGATTTCATTTCAACTTTATAAAAAATGAAATACACTCCAGCGGTGAGATCGAAGATTTCGTCGAAACTCATCTTTGCAAGCTGTGTGTGATACTCCGATCGCGCGCATTACGAGTTGTGTATCCTCATTAAGGATATAGGTCGGCGACTCCCCTTACAACTACAGTGTGGCTATCAGGGTCAACAGGGTGATTTTAGTCAGTCTGTGCGCGGAAACTATAAAACCCGTTTTTGAGGGGGACAAAATCTGACAGCTGTGGAGGGAAATGTATCATTTCATCAAGTGAATCTTGTAAGTCGAATAACCGGTGTGGGGGGGGGGCGGAGTTTTGAAGGACGTGGTGGCCTGGTTTTGATCAAAAGCGACCGGGTTTGGAGGGGGGGGGGGGGGAAGGGGGGGGCAATTTGTGCATGTAAGTTATAATCCTTTCAAGGGGATAAATCTGACGGTTTTGGCACCAGTTTATTATTGGGGGGGGGGGGGGGTTGGGGCGGGGGTGGGGCGTGCGGGGCAGCTCAATATGTGCGTGGAAACTATACATTATTTTGAGGGGATAAATGTTACGGTTTTGGAAATAAATCATCAGTTTATCATGTATATCCTGGGGTAAGTCGTACAATCAGTGAGTAGAGAGAGGGTGGAGTGTTCGAGGGGGTGGGGTTGGGATGGGTTGGGGGGGGGGGAAGGTGGGGGTGGGGGCGGGGGGGGGCGAGGGGGGGGGGGGCGGGGGGGAAGGAACGGTTTAAGGTGAGGGGTTTGTTACACATGTGGTGCTAGGTCTAGGCGATGGTGTGGGTGATGGGGAAGAAGGGGGCGTTTGGGGCGGGGGGGGGGGGGGGAAGCAGCGGCATGGATGGCTCTCGAAAGATAATGAGGTGATATCCTCTGCGTAAAGTGTTTTTTTATCTGGCGGATTTCGATAGCAATTGTTCAAAATTGTTCTCTTGTGTTCATGTCGTTGTTGTTGTTATTGTTGTTGTTGTTGTTGTTGTTGTTGTTGTTGTTGTTGTTGTTGTTGTTGTTGTTGTTGTTGTTGTTGTTGTTGTTGTCGTTGTTGTTGTTGTTGTTGTTGTTGTTGTTGTTGTTGTTGTTGTTGTTGTTGTTGTTGTTGTTGTTGTTGTTGTTGCTGTTTTTGTTGTTGCTGCTGTTGTGGTTGTTGTTGTTGCTTTTATTGTTGTTGCTTCTGCTGTTTTTGTTGTTGTTGCTGTTGTTGTTGTTGTTGTTGTTGTTGTTGTTGTTGTTGTTGTTGTTGTTGTTGCTGTTGTTGTTGCTGCTACTGTTGTTGTTGTTGTTGTGGTGGTGGTTGTTGCTGAATACACTCCATCCAGCTGCGACATCGAAGATTTCGTCGAAACTCATCTTCTTGTCTCTACGCTGTGTGTAAAACTCCGATCGCGCGTACTACGTACTACCGAATGGTGTGTGTGTCCTAATTGAGGATACAGGTCGGTGACTCCCCTTAGAACTACAGCAATGTCGCTTGTGCCGGTATCAATAGAGTAATGCCAGTCAATCTCTGCGCGGAACTATAAAACTCGTTTTGGACGGCGACAAATGCGATGCACCATCATGGCTGTGCAAGAACTGCATATGTTTATCATGTATATCCTGTAGTACCTGCTTGTAAGTTGGAACACCGGAATATGAATATGAATGAGGTTTTAAACGGGGGGGGGGAGCAAACCAATTTTTGTGCGGAGACTGACAAAACCTCTTTGGGGGAGTGACAATATATTCATACTACCAGGTATTACGGCTGCGCAAGGATAGCATCAGTTTATATTGTATACATCCTGTAAACCGTATAACCGGTGAGGGGGGCGGGTGGTTTTCGTTAGGGAAGGGACGGGGGGGACTCAAAAGGGAGGAGGGGTGGGGGTTCTAACAGATTTAGGTCGCATACATATTTTTTAGGAGCTTACTGTTCCCGAGGTGCTGGGTCTAGGCAATATGTTCCACATGCATGAAATTGAAAAGAAAATTATGATTATTAGAGTGTTTGCGAAAGTACGTTTTTAGAAATTTACTTTTTCAAAAATTGTCCCGAAGGCAATATTTGCGGTAAATTTTTGAAAAAAAGGCAAAAATGTACTTTGTCGAAGGTAGGTTTTGATCAAAAGTTACGGTAAATTTTGTCTCTCTGTTTCATTGGCCTACAATACACCGAGCATTTGTCCGAGGCAGAACGCCTCTGCAAGGGTCTATAGCGCCCCAACCACGGGACACACAGGACAAGCACCGCTGTTTGCACAGCAGCAGTACAAGCAACGAACGCACGGAGGATGGAGAGGGTAGTACCCTGAGCACGACGCACAGGCGTAACATCAGAGATATGCAGCAGGCCGGTGATGAACCGTCTGTTGCTGCCCTCTGCGTCCGTGACCAAGGGTTCAGCGCTTGCTGCAAGCTGTGGTGAACTTCTCGCAGCTGGCGGAGTCGAACGCACGCACGCGGAGAGGAGCCTCAACGCAGAAAGCGACACCACGCGCCTTGATTGCGGCTATCGTGTGCCGCATCTGGCAAGATAGGACTCGTATCGGTCCATCTGTGCGACAGCAGCCACCGCGCTTCTCCAACATCACCGCGATTGAAGCGTGGCATGACTTTTGGTTTAGGGCAGAGGAGCGGAAACTCCTCTGCCCTAAACCGCTGCGTGCAGATTCTTCGCAGGGTGGTGCTTCGCAATAACAGGTCCACGTTCCATGGGGAAACTGCGCTTCGCCTTCCCTTCCGTCGCATGAGGAAGGCGTTGCTCTGCTTGTAGCACGTGTAATGAGGTAGTCCCTGCTCACAAGGAGTTTTTTACGCGCGAGACAGACCGCCATACCTCTGATTTGTAGTCTGTTGGGTGCTTGAATGTACCGTGTTCCAGGTACTGCTGCACCTGAAACGAGAGGCTCGAGACTGGAGTACGTACAACGAGTACTCGTATATCGTATAATACTACGAGTACTCGTACTGCTGCTGCTGTACTCGTACGTATATTACAATCGCGCACATCCCCGTTTCCCTACTAAATTTCGGAGGCGTCGCCTGCAGGATTTTGTTTACCGCTAGCGCAAACACACCAAAAACTCGGTGGGAAGGCAATTCACTTTTTTTAGCGGAAGGCAAGTAAATTTTTAAAAACGTATTTTCGCAAACACTCTATTGTTATTGTTGTATTGTTATTTTTCTCACACATCTTTTTTCCAGCTTCTGGACAAGCCGTGGTCAAAGGTGTCGTCCCTTCTCCCCGCCGGTTCTTGCCTTCAATTTTCATCGCGCATACTTGTAGGGTTCAGCAATCCCACTGCTCGTCGATTTTTCATCAAGTGTTGCTAACTCACGCTCTCGCGTTTTCCGCATGTCTATTTGTCCACAGGAAAAAGTCCACACGAATTCATACGCGCATGCACTCGGGGGGGCTCGAACTCACGAAACTGACATATACCAGCCTCGGAGACAACCTGACACGCCACCGGGGCGACCGGTCACTATATGGGTTACTCCTCCGACAACTGTGAGATCGACGATTTCGTCGAAAGTCAAAGTTGAAAGCATGTCTATGATGTGTGATACCCCGATCGCGCGTGTTACTGGGTATTATTTGTCCTCATGAAAGATATCGGTCGGCGACTACCCATGGGACTAGCCTGTACTGGCAGTGTCAACAGGGTGATACAAATCAATAGTTTTCGCGCAGAAACCAAAGAATCGCCTGTTTCGGGTCCATAAGAAAGGCAAACCGGTGTTGCGACCTGAAAACGCTTATTTTGAGATACAGAAGGGTTGTAATACAAGATGGTGTAAGATAGCGAAGAAAGGGCCCCAAAGCCGGGTCTGAGACGCGAACGCTTGCTGATTTGCGTGTTATTGTCCTCGCAAGGTGGCACGACGCAGAAAAAAAACCCAATCGAAGACTTTGAGTGAGCCGTGTTAGGTGTTATGGAAGAGGTGGTCTCCCCAGTGTAATAGCGTGTCACCGAGGTACCGTTCCGAGGTGGGCGCCCTGCTGCATGCTGGGCAGAGATTACATCGCAGCACCAGCAGGTGGTGCGCCGGAAGATTTGAACACGGTGAAGAACACGCAGCCGAAGACCTGCACAAGAAATCTAGGACGACCAAACATACGACGGCTCATGGTAGACAGCCACGGCAGTCGCAGGAGAGTAACATCGACAACAGGGGGGCAGCAGACGCGCAAACTCCGAGGAAGACGCTACGAGGAGAGAGGTATCTTCTATCTCCCACGTGGGGACACGAGTAGTGGGTGGGTGTGGTGTGCGCGGGGCGAGTGGGAGTTTGTGCTGAGAGCGAGAGGATGAAAGTAATTAGTTTCGTTTTTGTGGCAATTTGAAAGTGGGGTGGATCTGTTGGAAAAAGCGGTGTTTGTAAGGAGCGTGTTTCTTTCCGCGACCTTAACCCTATAGGGTTTCTGCCCACGGCGATATTTCAGTGTAGAACATAGCCGAATAGTAGCAGACACCCACCGCAGTCGCAAGAGAGGGGGAGCGACAGCAGAGAGGCAGAAGGGAGGCTCATAGTAGACATGCACACCAGTCGCAGGAGGAGAGGAACAGCGACAGAACAGAGGCAGTTCTTGCGTGGTGCGGCAGCAGAAACATTAGGAGGAGGAGTACAGCTCGCAACAGCAGTCGAAAGCATAATGTGTGGGAAGCACGCGGGCGCAGGTAACGCACTGTGGCGGGCGAACAAAAGCACGGAGGAGGATTGTTGGGTGCACGAGCACAACGTCAGAGTCATCCCACGGTAGTGGTTGCACTTTCTGCACCAAAAAGTCCCTAGGCGGTTGAGTTCCTTACGATTGAGTTCCTCATGTAAGGAACTGCCGGTCAATGAAGCATTTTTACGAGTACTTTACTTTTTGGACTAGGGCATAAAAGCTTGGTCGGGTTTTGCAAACGAATGCCTTCGAAGTCATTTTTCGGGTGAGATATTGAGTTCCTCATGTGAGGAGCTCAGGGACTTTCGGGTGCAACCCGTACCGTGGGATGACTCGTCAAAGCCGCGTACCGCAGTGTTGCAATAGGGAGGAAGGAAGGCAGAGTTATGAGGGGTGTAGTTGAGACAAGGAGCCCTAAAACCCCTCAACAGCAGCAACAGTGTAGTGTTAGGTTGGAAGGGCAGCCGAACAGTGCAAGGATTCAATAGCAGTATCGGGCGGGGGCGATGCGCTTGCTCCCCTCAACCCTCTCCCCCCCAGCCGTCGTCAGGGTGCGTTGGAAATAGCCCCACCAGTGTTAGGTTGGCACGGCAGCCAAGCGGTGGTTGGATGCATACAGCAGCGTCCGGGGAGAGCGACGCGCCCCCCCCCGAACCTCCCCCTTGGGCCGTCGTCAGGGTGCGTTCGAAGGGTGCCGACAGTGTGCCTCGGAAGCCCCCCTCACAGTGTGCGTTAGAAATATATGAACTTTGTGTGTAATGGATATATATATATATTAAAAAAATTAAATGCACCCCCGCCGTGAGATCGAATATTTTGTCGAAACTAATCTTTGCAAACTGTCTGTGTGTGATACTCCGATTGCGGGGTACTACGGGTTGTGTGTCCTCATTAAATTACGGATATAAGTCGGCGACTCCCCTTGCAACTACAGTGTAGCCGCGTATAGCCAACCCCTACATCTATGCGACCTAAAGCCCCCCCCCCCCACCCCCCCCCCCCCCCCCCGCTACCTTCCTCCTCCCCCACAAGAAATATTTTTAGTTTCCACGCACAAATAGACCTGCCCCACCCGTGCCCTTCCCCCCTCCCCCCCCCTCCCGGCCCCCTTTTGATCAAAATCAGCCCCCCACGTCCTTAAAAACTCCGCCCTCCCCTCACCGGATATTCGACTTACAGGATTCACTTGATAAACTGATGCATTTCCTTCCACAGCTAGCTGTCAGATTCTGTCCCCCTCAGAAACAGGTTTTATAGTTTCCGCGCACAGACTGCTTAACATCACCCTGTTGACCCTGGTAGCTACACTCTAGTTGCAAGGGGAGTCGCCGACCTATATCCTTAATGAGGACACACAACCCGTAATACGCGCGATCGGAGTATCACACACAGCTTGCAAAGATGAGTTTCGACAAAATATTCGATCTCACAGCTGGAGTGTATTTTAATTTTCATAATATACATATATATATCTATAGTTTTGATAGGGGCACAACATCTGACGGCTGCGGAATGCACCTGTTTGTTATGTACTTCCTGTAGTTGTTGTCGTCGATCTGTAGTGGCATGGCCGGTGAGGGGAGTGGGGGGGCGGGTTCAGGAGGATAGGTCCCATAAACCAATAGGAGTTTACCGCACGCGTAATGCTGTACGTGGTATAATATATTTATATAGAGTAGAAGATGATGGTGGGGGCGGCGGGGAAGCGGGGGGGGGGGGGGATTGGTTGATACTTGAAGACTATAGAAATGAACTAGCGCTAAGGCATGGGTGGCTCAAACGGAAAAGATGGAAGTTACTATATTATATCACATGCCCGGTAGTGTTTACTACTCTATTATGAACTCTATTATGGCGGAGTTTTTAATTTTGATGGGGCAGAGGCGGAGCAACAGGGCAGGGAGGGGGCGTGGAAGGGGGAAAAGCGGTTGTTGGGGGGGACGGGGTGACGGAGGTGGATGAAAGCGAAATATACTATGCACCTGAACGCTAAAAGCAGACGCTCGATATTTCCAAGAGAATATAGGAGTCGACTGGAGCAAACCATGCCTTTAGTGGCCAATCAATGGTCATTGTACTTATTTTACAAGGGCTCCGCATGAGCAAGGCAGACTTCGACAAGTTAAGGCGTAGCTGTCCAGTTTGACATCCAGTAAACTTTAATGTAATGCCAAGAGTTTAATACAAACATGGGATTGTGGAGGCCGTAATTTGAGGAAAGAAAAACGTCATATACAACAAAGTAGTCGAGGATAGGAGAAACAAACCGTTATTAAATGCGAAGTAACAATTGACGTGTATCAAACAAAAATTCCGAAGAGAGTGTATTGAGAACCTGCTTCGCCTCTTGGGGAAATGAAAGAGGACTTGGCATCAATGAAGAGATTGCACTGCTGTCTCCATGGCAACGGAGGTTCGAAGTCGACAGCAGGCAAGGTCGGTTTGCATCAAACGTCGACATGAGGCCATGTCAGCCGGCGAGGTTTTGGAAGAAGAGCTTTTTTTATTCCCTGAAGGCTGTCGCGTTGGTCTGCATGGTCTGGGGCGAAGAGGAAAACAAAGGAGAGCAGTCTCTCGTTGCAGCGACGTCGTCTAAGATAGACGCGGGGGTGGATTTGCTGTACGAGAGGTTGGCGTAGCGCTTCTTCTCTGTCATTACTCGGGAAGGCGGGATATGTGTATCTGCTCTCTTTGCTTCGCGCGTGCTTTCAAGTTGTCGAAATCGGACGTGTTTCCTCAAAAAATATTATCCGGAGTGTCTGTGCCGTGACGATTGCTGACAGTGCCGTGTGTATTTTGTTATTAGAGAGACTAAAATATTATTTACTGATAGAAGCATTGTTTCATTTCGGCCTATCTATGCGCAAGCTGAAAAATTCCATGTTTAGTATTTTTTATTTCCGACTGAAAATCCAAAAAAAAATAGGCGCAGACAATCTAGTATCTCCTCTCAGGATGCACTACTACTTCCCGAAAAATAAGTGATATATTCTAAAAATGAAAATACACTCCAGCTGTGAGATCGAAGATTTCGTCGAAACTCATCTTTGCAAGCTGTGTGTGATACTCCGATCGCGCGCATTACGAGTTGTGTGTCCTCATTAAGGATATAGGTCGGCGACTCCCCTTACAACTACAGTGTAGCTATCAGGGTCAACAGGATGATTTTAGTCAGTCTGTGCGCGGAAACTATAAAACCCGTTTCTGAGGGGGACAAAATCTGACAGCTGTGAAGGGAAAGGGGGGCCTGGTTTTGATCAAAAGCGAGCGGGTTTGGAGGGGGGCGGGGGGGGGGGAGGAAGGGGCAATTTGTGCATGTAAGCTATAAATCCTTTCGAGGGGATAAATCTGACGGTTTTGGCACCAGTATATTATTGGGGGCGGGGGGGGGGGGGAGCAGCTCAATATGTGCCTGGAAACTATACATTATTTTGAGGGGATAAATGTGACATTTTTGGAAATAATACATCAGTTTATCATGTATATCCTGGGGTAAGTCGTACAATCAGTGAGTAAAGAGAGGGTGGAGTGTTCGAGTGGGTGGGGTTGGGATGGGTTGGGGGGGGAGGGGGGGGGGTGGGGGCGGGGGGGGGGGCGGGGGGCGGGGGGGGGGGGGGAGGGGGGGGGAAGGGCTTTATGTAAGGGGTTTGTTATACGTGTGGTGCTAGGTCTAGGCGAAGGTGCGGGTGATGGGGAAGAAGGGGGCGTTCGAGGCGGGGGGGGGGGGGGGACACAGCGGCATGGATGGCTCTCGAAAGATAAAAAGGTGATATCCTGTGCGTGAAGTGTTTATTAATGTGGCGGATTTCGATATTTGGTGGGGCGTTTAAGTAAGGGAGAGCAAGAAGGGGGGGGAGATTTTTTAGGAGGTTTAGGTCACGAATAATATTCAAATACACTTCGGCTGTGAGATCAAAGATATGTATCAGCTTGTTATACGCGTGGTGCTAGGTCTAGGCGATCGTGCAGGTGGTCGGGAAAGAGGGGGCGCTGAAGGGGGGGGGAGGGGGGGAGGAGGGGGGGGGGGAGGGGGGGGGGGGAGGGGGGGGGGGGGAGGGGGGGGGGGAGGGGGGGGGGGAGGGGGGGGGGGGGGGGGGGGAGGGGGGGGGGGAGGGGGGGGAGGGGGGGGGGGGGGGGGAGGGGGGGGGGGAAACACGGCGGCATGGATGGCTCTCGAAAGATAATGAGGTGATATCCTGTGCGTGAAGTGTTTATTAATGTGGCGGATTTCGATATTTGGTGGGGCGTTTGAGTTGTGATATATATGTTGATATTTTTTGCCTAGAGAGAAGAATGGACACATACATAGACTATAAATAAAAAAGTCCCGGAAAGGGATGGGGTGGTAGTAGTAATAGTACTATACCTTTTTTTGCATCATATTTTTTCCTCATCCCATTCATTTTCCTCGCATTTCTCTCGCTCTCCCTCCCAGTAGTAACTCAGATACGGGGTCACATAGCGGTTCTCCTGCTCTCTCCCCTCTTCGGCACGTGCCTTTACTTTTATCGCGAGGAGAAGTCACCATTTTCTTTCCTGCCTGGTCGACTCGCGTCGAATTGTACCTACCCACGCTTCTAGGCGCTGTCAGCAGTTAGTCAGTCATGATCACTTGTATATGCATTTTTGCAAATAAAGTCAAATCTCACCATGGTGGGAATCGAGCACAAGGACGAGCAAACGTTACTAAAGTTTTCGAGGGCAAAACCACTAGACCACCGGGGCGACCGGCTGACAATTGAATGAAACTAAGTCGGATTTTTGCATAGCATATAGTGATTACATTTCCCGATATTGTATGATATTGCGATGGTTGACGCCGCGTTACCCAGAGAGGTGTTGCCTGTGCAGTGGTGTCAGTCAACATTATTCACTGATGGAGCGTGCTCTGTGACCACGGACTTGATTATGCGAGTTGACGTGAGGGAAAAAAAAAAAAAAAAAACAACAACAACAACAACAACAACAAAAACAACAACAACAACAACAAAACTGTTGCTCTTGAAGCTCGGAATTTGAAAGCAGCGTACCAGGTATATATCGTCGACTATTATTACAGATTAACTACTGCTGTCTCATCGATTACTCACGCGCACGACATGTTGTCAAGAAGATACCTATTACTACTGCAGAAGTACTATCAATTGCTTCTGTGTCATCGATTAGTACGCCACGCCGTGACCCGTTCTTCGAATAGGAAAAAGACCTGCCCAGGAATCCAAATTCGAAAATCGTCCCCGCGATTCTCGTATGTGTTTCCTACCTCCCGTGCGTAGTACGCGTTCACGACTAAGCATAGGGAACGGACAAGGAAGGCCTTGGAGAGCGCCCTTCGAACAAAGTGATTTGACCGAGAAATCCTACAGTACTGCCCACTGGGGTACTTAATCACTTGACTCGGTAGCTCAGCGGATTATGCTGCACATACATGTTGAACTACCAAAATAACCATTCATAATGCCTTCAGCGCGCACGCTTGAAGAAGACACATATGAAGTCGTTGAGAAGCACACTCACGACACGTAGCACTACCCACTCACTGTCACGTGACTCAGTTAATCAGTGGGATATGCTAAAAACCAACCACATATGCTTTCGAGTTCGTTAATTGATTCTCACCGACTTCGTAAACGGGATCTCCGGAGCTATCCCCTCTCCACGTGCTACAGTTAGTAGTACTCAGGAGAACACTAACAGCTATCGTAACCATTCAATAATCTCCAGCGCGCACGCTCCTGAAGACCAAATATAATCTCGGTGAGAATCGTATTCACTACATATCCTTCGTTGGATACATTGCGCTATACCCACTGAGCCAAAAGGCAACGACACACTGCAGCAGTGGCAGTAGCTACGATAAGGCAAGCGATTCGAGGCCGCCACGAAAAAAACGACGTCGGGAAAAAAAATATTCTCCAATTTGGAAATGATGCCAATTTGGAATTGCTGCCCCTTGAGTGTTTCTTCATATGCCAAGATTAAAAAATAGCTCGGGTATTTACCGCCAAAAATAAATACCAAAGAAAGCGCACTTCACGCTTGTCTCGCTCAGCGTTTATGCGCGTTCACGTCGAGGTGCGGAACGGATACGGCTGGGCGAAGGGCGCTCGAGCCGCCCCCCGGAGATTATATGATCGTTCTTTTTTTCGGGGAATCGGTCAGGAGTTTGTCTTCGTCTCGGCCTCAGTATGCGATTTCGGAGCTAGAATTCTCGGTCAAATAGCTTCGTTCGAGCGCCGTCTTTGGGGGGCGGCTCAAACGCCCCTGTCCCTGCCGTATCCGTTCCGATCCTGGCGGGGATCGGGTAAGTAGGCTGAGCGAGACAAGCGAGACGTGTGCGCAAATTGTTGTATATAGGGCGGTATACGCCCGCGCTATTCGGGGATTTTAGCATATGCAGAGCTTGAACACAAACACCATATTATGGGAGAAGAATAATTTCCAAGTTGAAATCATTTCTAATTGGATTCTTATTTTGTACCAAGCAAACTTCTTCATGGTCACACCTCAAAGCGTTTGGCCTATTAACAGCGAATCATCGTATGCTGAGGATGGTGCTTTTTGTTGAGGATGCAATACAGTCGGAAAAATTCCGAGCAACAGCAAAAACATTTTCTCCGAGAAATGTTCCAACGGCTGCGTGTTGGACACAGCACATTGTTAGTGTCGTCGTGAGATGCGTGGCTTGTGTTGTCTCACACACACCGCACGACTCTGCTGCGATAAGGACTGAACCTCAATAGGGCACGGATGAGTACAGAGGGCGGGAAAATGTAGTGTGGGGGTCGGAGAACAACACAACGAGCGGACGCATGCCGGAGTGAAAAAAATTGCTCGTCTTAGTTGACGAGTCACGTCGGAGAGGTTCTTGTTCTGCTCCTCGCCATAACTAATACCTCGCCACATAGAAGCAAGTACCACCCTCACCAGTGGATACGCTCTTGCAAATTACGCTACTCTACTGACGCGAGGAGGTTTGGAGACGATTGGTGCCCTACAGGGCTCGAGTAAGGAGGTGGTGTAGTGGGCTACTGTTGTGTTGGGCGGATGTTCATGCAATCAACACAGCACCCATGTCTTAAACCCTCACCGGAGATTGTTCGTGCTCCTCAACTCTACGGAAATCTCCCCACAGAGGCCAGCTCCTCACCAACCAGCAGACACACCATTGAGCCTCACATTACTCTACCGCCGCGAGGAGGTTACGAGTCGATCGGATATCCAGGGCCCGAGTTAGGAAGTGGTGCAGCCGACTGCTGTACGCACTTGTCGCATCGTGGTGCGGCGGAATTTTGATATTTTTCGGCCCGGCACACTCCCTCAAACCTCGATCGACATGTGCTGATGCTGTTCGATATAGCTTGTCTCAACGAACAGCCTAGCAATAACTTACCTCCGTGACAAAACATATGTAATCGTAACTTATTGCTAGGCTGTTCGTTGAGACAAGCTATGTCGAACACCCTCCCTGGCGCTGGATCAACTAACAAGCCTCGAAAACACAAACAAACACCATCCACAAACAACAAATTACTCTATTCCTAACAGAAAATCTCGGTGTTTCTCCAAACTCTCTTTGCCAATAGCCTTCGTGAGAATGTCCGCATGCTGGTCATCCGTCCGGAGATACTTAACCGACAAGTCTCCCGTCCCCACCAACTCGCGCAGAAAATGGTACCGTACATCAATGTGCTTACTGTTGGATGAGCTCCATGGGTTTTTGGCCAAGTCTATCGCCCCTTTGTTGTCTTCAAACACTCCAATACTCGGCGACCCCAGACTGGGCATCATAAAAACCAACACTCCTCTCACGTAAAGGGCTTCCTTCACCCCGTCGGCCATGGCTACGTACTCTGCCTCGGTGGTTGATAGGGTGACGCACTTCTGCGTCCTAGAAAACCACGACACAAGTGTACCCCCGCAGCAGACAGCCACGCCAGAGACCGAACGCCTATCGTTGACCTTTTTGGCGTAGTCCGCGTCCACGTACGTCTCCAAGTCGTATTCCAACTGCACTTCCTCTAGTTTATTGTCCTTCCTGAACGTCAGACCCAAGTGAGCCGTAGCGCTCAGGTACTCGATTATCTTCCTAGCCGCCTTAACATGTACCTCCTTAGGGTCATGTGAAAACCTCGCAACCGCCCGTACTGCGTTGGCGATGTCCGGTCTCGTCTGATTCGCAATCCACATCAGACTCCCTACCATTTCGCGGTATCTAGCGTCCACCGCAGGGTCCTCACCACTCACGTGCCTGAGGTCCAATGACGGAGAAGCGGAGATGGGGCTGGTTTTCGTGATTCCAAAACGTTCGACAAAATTTCGAATAAACTGAGTCTGCGAAATCTCCAAGGTCCCCTTCTCACGATCTCTCTTGTACTCGCTACCCATGTACCACGTAACCTCGCCAAGATGTTTCGTAGGGAATCTCTTGATGAGATCCGCCACTACTGACTCCGTAATTTCCTTGGTGGCTGCGATCTTGATGTTGTCCACGTGGACCACCAGCATCGCTGCAACCTCGTCATCCACCATCAGTCTAAAGACGCACGGGTCTACCAAGCACTGCTCAAAACCACACTCAACCAAGGTTGACGACAATAGCTTATACCACGAGCGACCACTTTGCTTCAGCCCATAAAGAGCTTTGTTGAGTCGGACTACCTTACCCGATCACCGCCCACACCCAGGGGGCAATCTTAAGAAAATTTCGGTATCCAACTCTGACTGAATAAAGGCCTGGTCAACGTCCAAGTGCCTCAAGTCCCAGTCAAGTTTGCATGCCATTGCTGCAACGATGCGGTTAGACGTGGTTGATGCAGTAGGGGCAAACGTATCAAAGTAGTCAACTCCCTCTACCTGACTATAGCCCTTAGCTACCAATCTCGCCTTAGCTCTATCAATCATGGCATGCTCGTCGCCCTTCCACTTCAAGAGCCACTTTGATTCCACAATACTGCTACCCGCCGGAACTTCGGAAATCTCAGTGAAAGTGTCAGCGGCCTCTAGTCCATCAAATTCCGCTTGCATAGCCTCCACCCAAACGCCAGAGTGGATTGATGAACGGGCCGCGGAGTAAGACGTCGGTTCCGGTTCCACCTCCTTGAGGAGGCAATCCGGCAACCGATTAGGTTCACCGCCTGTGTCTTGCTCCGCCAGTAGGGCATGGAATATGCGGCCTCCCTCACAGGGCCCGATCGTACTAATCAGCCCCGTTGCCGCTTCCCGGTTGAGCGCTCTGGTCTGCGCTCTCGTTCTTCCCTCCCGAATCTCTTCACCATCGCCCGACCCTGATATGTGCGCTCCAAGTTAACGCGCAGCAGTCCGGATAGCAGCCGGGGTCGGAGCTCCATCGTCAGAGGAGGACGCATCGTCATCATCTCGAGATGAAGTGTCGCTTTTGGGCGGTTCGCACCTGACCGTTGATGAATCGTTCAGCTCCTCACTTTCGGCTTGCAAATCGCCGCCAGCTTGCGTCATCGGAGACACCGCACGGAGTTGGTGAGGAATTCCCCTCCCCAACACTGGCAGTGGAGTCGTCGGGGCGGATTCATAGTCATCCATCCCTCCCGGTTCAGGCGCTTCTTCTAGGTCCACGGTCCCTCCCTGCTCCGGCATCTCAGGCAGCGAGGGCGACGGCGTTCCTATACTAAACGTTGCCTCCCAGGTCACGTCCCTTGTTTCCACCACCTTGTTCGCCCACGTGAGCATGCGCAAAGAGTCACTTGGGTGGTCGATGCCCGGCCCGAGGTTAAAGCAGCTTTCGGCCCGGGGGTGCGACTTCGTCGGGCGTTTCCAGCGAAAGAACGCTGGGCAAAGGAACGGGTGCGGTGAAGCAGGTGCGGCATTTCCGTACCACATTTCGTGCGGCGACCGGTTCCCGGGGTTTGCAGTGGACGCGGTGTGGTTCAGGGCGTCACAAGCCCAGTGCACCGCTTCCGCCCACAGGGATTTAGTCGGCGGCAGTTGAAAGTGAGGAAACATGATGGGCGCTTGGATGCACGCGGCGAGTCCCGCGTTCTGGATGATACCTAGCGCTCTCTCTACTACACCGTTCTGCTTAGGGTTATCGGCATTGGTGAATTCCTGCTTGATGCAATACTGTTTGCACACCTCTCCAAACTCAACACCGGAAACTCCCCCTCGATGTCAGACCTTACTATCTCAACTTTCGAGGGTACTCCGTCGGCGCGCGCGTCAGCCAAAAACTTCCTAAATGCGTCTCCTGAATCCGATTTATGCTTCAGAAAATACACCCACGCGTGGCGAGAGTAGTCATCCTTCACAAGCATGACATACCGCGCACCCGTCAGGGAAGGTGTTCTCGTAGGTCCGCTGAGGTCAACAAAAACTCTCCCCAACTTCTCTGTCGCGCGTGATTTAGTGCTGTTAGGGATAGGCTTGCGGTAGCCTTTCGCCATAGAGCATCCCGTACAGGGCTTAAGTTTTCCTACCAGTTCTAGACCGAGTGATTTTGCGGTCTCTCGCAACAGTAGTTCATTCGAGTGACCTTGCACGCAGTGAAAAACGTTGATGTCTACATTAGTCTCAGTAGACGCAGTACTACCGGGTGCAAGCACAGGAAAAGCAAGGGAAAAATCGCAACCATATTCAACACAAGTCTCGGGAGGGTTGGTGGTTTCAAGGGGGAACGGCACATAGCCGTCGTCTGGCTCTATCCTGTAAGCGAATCCGGAGTAGCTGGATCCATCACCTTCAAACCTCAACCTCCCATTGAAAAGAGAAATGCACAAGTATTTCTCCTCAGTCGTAAATGTTACTCCCTGCTTGTGCGCCGCCATCAGCGAGAACAAGTTGAATGCGATTTCCGGCACGTAGGCTACATCCAACAGCTTAACAGTCAGATCCCTTGGGAATACAACAGTTAGCGTTCCGTACGCAACCACGTCGATCAGATGGTTGTCACCGATCCTAACCTTGTCATCGTACAGGTCTTACATCGCTCAAAAGGTCAGCTGAATGGGTCATGTGAAAGGATGCACCACTGTCCGCTATCCACTTCTCACCGATGCAATCACTACGTTCCTCATTACACGAGTCATCGTTAGTACCAAGCATGCACTTCGCAAGACAACACACAGTCTCACCGCCGTTGTTCTGGCCTTGCGCACCTCCGCATGATGTCTGCTCTGGTGCAGGTGGGATGTGAGCCTTGTTCTGGGACCAGGTGTGCCCGGGTTCCAAGCAACGAATGTATTTTCCCTTGACGTTGTCGAACGCTGAGGGGGGGGGTGTTGGGGCTTGGGGGTTACTGCTACTGTTACCCTGACTGTTCTTGCTTGCTGTGTCACTGCCATCTCTCGGCTTACCGTTACTTCTATGCCTACCTCTACCTGCACGACCACCTCGAGCAGCGCCATTCAAAAATAGAGCCCGGCCCACGCCCTTACTTCCCCTGCACTGGTAGCGGTTCCGACCCGCTCACCAGTAACACCAGACGCAACCTCACTAACCGCAGCAGTTCTGCGATCCATCTCCTCGAAAATCTGCGTCTTCAGTCGCTCATCGTCTTGACGTCGCAGCTGGCCCACATGACCCACTCCACCTTTCCCCTTGCATTCGTCTCCCCTTTTCCGGGCCGACATAATAAAGACATCTTAAACTATCTTCTACACACTGCGTGTTGCAGTGCCTCGCTCACAGCCTAGTGTGGCTGTTGGGAGCTTATCCATCCATCGCATATCAGCGCTAATTGAACAGGTGCTTGCTCCTCACCGCTACCAAAATCTCCCCACAGAGGCCAGCACCACTCCCAACAGTCGGTACGCCGTTCAAACGTCCACAGTACTTGTAGCGCGAGAAGGTTTGGGGTCGATTGGTTGTCTAGAGAGGGCTCAAGTTAGGAGTGTGGTGCTGTCTACTGCTGTAAGCTGTGTCGAAGTAGGGGGCTGCCGATTTTTTTTTTTTCAACCGTCACCCATGTGTCTGGAACCTAGATCGAATTGTGCTTGTGCTTGCTCCTCATCGCTACGGTGATCTCCCCACAGAGGCCAGCACCACCCCCGTTAGTCGGCATGCCTATGAAACTTGAAACTAATGCTGCTCTACTGCACGGGCGCGAAGAGGATTGGAGTCGATCGGTTGTTGTCTAGGACTGGAAGCATCCGAAGCACACATCTGGATGATGACTTGTTTCAGGTTCCCCGGCGAACCGCTAAGAATCGCATGTTCGCGAAGTGTTGGAAGATTAGTTTATTTTAACCCTCGAGACAGAACATTTGGGACATTCATTAAACAATTACCGAAATTGGCCTGAAAACGAATCGCGTCTACTCCAACACTCCCAAGAATCAAATATCGCTCGAACATCCGACCGACAATTGTTATGAACATGATACCTTCCAGAAGTTGACCCGTGAATTGTTTGAAACCGAAATTCGCCGAAACGGAGTCAACGCGGTACTTGATGGTCTGACGGACCTGTAATACAAATCATATTCAAAAAGAAACTGTCCTCCCTTTCACAGCACGCAGGCAGCGTCTGTCTGTCTATTGCATGCCGTTTGAAAGTGCTTTCTTGTTGACCACACCACATACCCACCACTGTATGTCACTGCGGTCCACCCAGAGTCTGAGAGGAACAGGCAGAGAGAGGGGAGAGACAGGCTCAATCATTGGTGACTCGCGGCCGGTTGTCTCTTGTATTTTGCGTTTCCGCCACGACAGCAGCGTACCTTGTCTGCTGTGCTAAGTACTTCGTACATCGCTCTCAATCAATCACCACCTGCTGTGCTGTACGAAGTATAGTTTAGTCTAATACGTTTGCTTTTTGTGCTGTTGACCACGGCAAGGCAACTAACAGCAAGGAGCCTTTCCACTGCCAAGAGCGAGCGAACTAGATAAACGCTCCCGAGACACAGCCAACATATACTGCTTCTGTAACTACAGCAGCAGCGTCAGCAGCAGCAGCAGCATTGCTGCTTCTCTGTTGGAGAGGTGAGGAGCAAGCTCATTCGATCAGTGTCGCAAGTTCCGAAAATAAAAAATCGAATTGGTTTCGATCCGGAAAATCCGATTCCCGAGTCCCGATGAACGGTGTGGGGCAGTGTGTTCTTCGCACTATACTGACGTTTCCACCTATCTACCCAGCACAACAAATTTCCGTACCGAGGCCTCCTCTAACGATGATACCTAGTACTAGGTACCTGGTAAGCTCTCTCTTGGCGGCGGTCACGAACTTCGAGACGGTAATACACGTTGCAAGTGCATAAAGGTTGTTGAGTAATGCTATGAAACTCAATCAGAACGCGGGAGAAAGGAAGGTGCAAGCCAGCACACCAGGCTATATATTAGAAAAAAAATACACTCCAGCTGTGACATCGAAGATTTTGTCGAAACTCATATTTGCAAGCTGTGTGTGACACTCCAATCGCACGTATTACTGGGTGTATGTCCTCATTAAGGATATAGGTCGGCGATTTCCCTTGCAACTACAGTGTAGCTATCAGGGTCAACAGGGTGATGTTGGTCAGTCTGTGCGCGGAAACTATAAAACCCGTTTCTGAGGGGGACAAAATCTGACAGCTGTGGAAGGTAATGCATCAGTTTATCAAGTGTATCCTGTAAATCGTAAAACCGGTGAGGGGAGGGCGGAGTTTGTGAGAGCGTGGGTGCCTGGGTTTGAACTAGAGGGAGCGGGGGGGGGGGGGGGGGGGGGGGGCAGGCGACCGATAGGGGGAAGCGGGCGGGGCAACTCAATATGTGCGCGGAAAATATAAATACTTTAAGGGAACAAATCTGGCGGTTGTGGAAGGAATGCACTACTATATCATGTATATCATGTAAGTCGTACAACCAGTGAGGAGAGGGCGGAGCGTTCGAAGGGGTGGGGTGAGGTGAAGGGGGGTTCCAACAGGTTCATGTCGCATAGATGTAGGGGTTTACCATACGCGTGGTGGTAGGTCTAGGCGATGGTGCGGGTGGTGGGGAAGGAGGCGACGTTGGCGGGGGCGGGGTTGGGGGGGCGAACTGGAGCTACAGCACGAATGGCTAGAAAGATTACGAGGTGATACGAACTGCGTGGCACTGTGTGTATATTTCTGTGGCAGATTTTGTTTTTAGGTTGGGCGTTTGAACAAGAGGGAGCGGGGGAATGAAGGGGGGGAGGGATATTAATTGGAGCTACGTCATGGATGGCACGACAAAGAGATGATATCGTTGTCTGCTGGTAGTATCTAATACTCTGGTGGGGAGCGGAAAAGGAGGGGGCGTTGGGGGGGGTGATGAGGGGCGTATTTGTGCTACAGCATAGCGCTAGAAAGATAATGAGGTGATATGATGTCATCTGCGTGGTAGTGTTTATCACTCTGGCAGATTTCGATATTAGGTGGGACGTTTGAACAGGGGGGAGCGGGAGAAAAAAGGGAGGAGGGGCGGGGGGGGGGTGAGTTGGAGCTACAGCATGGGTGGCTAGAGAGACAAAGAGGTGATGTCAGCTGCCTGGTATTGTCTTCATGCGACAGAAATGTAACAACTAGTACAGGAAGAAACGTATATGGAGGAAGAAGAATACCAAAACAGGACTAAACAGTTGGATTCGACATGACAGCACGAGAACAATGAAACTGCATGTAACTGGTCGAGAGTGCATGCGGATCTGAATCCCAGACACCACCCTACCCCTTCCTAAATTGGACGGCCAAAAAAAAGGTTTTGCTTGTTTTTTCGGGTGTTTTTTGTTTTATCTTACACGCCTACAGACGCTACTCAATGTACGTGAATCTGGGGTCTACTACTGCGTCGCGTTCAACTTCCTTGCTTGTTTTTCGTATACATATATATATGCCGAGTATATGTTGCGGAATGCAAGGCAAAAAAACAAGAACTGAAACATTTTTTTTCAGTACTCAAGACTAATCGACGTACCCAAATGATCCCATCGGACTCTACTGCTTCTTTGACATACAGCGCCGCCCGGTTCTGTTAACAGCGCAAGGCGTTGTTGCCCCTACACCCTGACCCCCACGCCCGCCATCCTTCTTCCCTATCCCATTACCGCCCTGTCTGTCCTCTTCGTTTTGATCCTCCTCCCTCTCTTCTTTCGCTTTCTCCTCGTTCTTTGCTTCTATGTCTTCTCCTTGTCTCCCTTCCTTCTCCTCTATGTTCTTCGTCGGCCTTATCATACACCCCCTCTTCGTCCTCTTAGTCCTCGTCTTCCCCGTCCTCCCCCTCGTCGCCCCCCCTCGTCCTCCTCACCGTCGCTATCCTCCTCCTCTTCCTCTTCGTCTTCCTCCTCATGTTCTTCCTCTTCCTCTTGCTTCCCCTCCTCTTCGCCAATCTAGCGATGGCGATGAGAACGCCGCTTTCTTGCTGTCATTTCCCTTTCCTCCCTCTCCACCCCATATACAAGGTGGTCGAATGGTCACTTCGAATGGTCATTCCGAATGGTCATTTCGAATGGTCATTTCAAATGGTCATTTCGAACGATCATTTCTAATGGTCATTCTTGACGCTGGTTCCTTTCTTGAGGCGTTTGCGTGACCTAATTGACTGCATCCCTTCCTTCACGGTTACTTTCTATGACCCGATCATGTCGTACTTGACTCGGAATGACAAAGCCACGATATCGTTCAACCTCACAGCGACGGCCACGGCGTGTTCCGTCTGCCATAGAGAACTCCCATATCCAACGGTCATCTTTGCAAAAGAGGCACTTGAGGGGCACGTTAGGGCACGGCGAATGCTTGCTACCTTTCGACGCCGTTTGCAGGCTGAGCGTGACGGAGGCGTTTCGCTCGTCGCCCCTCGGAGTGAAAGTGCATCTGGAGGACACGCGAGGCACCTTTTCTTCCACCAGGTGCACATGTACCGATTACTCATGTCTTGCAGCCTCCCACAACCGCCGCATGTGTCACCCTTCTGCAAGGTCTGCGGAGTACACACCGTTTTCGTAAACGAACGAACAACGGAGGAGCTAAATCGAAAATCGAAATCTTACCTCAAATAGAGCAGAATTGCCGTCGCTAGCGATTTTGACGCCGTGCGATACGCCTGACCCAGCCAAACCCTACGTGTGGGTTTGGGTGAGCTCATACTTGTACGAAGAAGGCGAACATTGCGGGCCTTGGTATCTTTGAGGTGGCCCACAACGTGTTGCCGCAGTTCCCGTACAATCACCTCAACTTTACAGGCCGGACATTCGATCGCCCCAGCAGCAGAGGATGCGGGTGCTTCCAACCGATGTACGAGCCGCATTCGAGGTTAGAGTAGATTAAGTCTGCGTGCAGAGGAAGAGGGGCGATGGTGTGGGGAACCGTTCGCATGACAGGAGTTTCGTTAGACCCTTCCACGGGTCCCTCGGAGTCAACCAGTACCCCCGTCGTGGGTGAAACTCGTCCACGCGGAGCACGTACATAGTCGTATCCACGCCCATGCCGGGTCTAGTTACATCACAAACTTTAGACGGCGTGACATAGGTGGTATCTGTGCGCAGCTTTCGCGTCTCCGACTCGAAAAGTGAACCACCTCCTCCCACCATCAGCTTCGTAAAGTCCCCCTTCACGACCTGTCTACTCACCGATACGACCGGGGTACCCGTGCTTAGGGGTGCTGTTGCCGATATGACCCCGGCAGCGTACGTGGAGGGCTCATTGCGTTGCAAAGGAAGGTTGAAAAGTGTTGAAAATGGTGCTGCCACCCGCAGCCGTTTAGCGTTGTCGGTGTTTTTGGTGTCGGGAGCGTCCACCTGCGCCTCGTCTGAAGGTGTCGTGAATCCCCCCACACGCGCAGGGCGGTCGCGCGAGGCGTTGCTGAAGTACAGTCTAGTGAATTGCTTCAGCGCCGCTGCCTCATGGACCTGCCAGCAGACTATTAAGGAGGGAGCATGAAAACCAGGCATGATGCAGTGGTACCAGGGGCTGATTCTATAGATTGCATTATAGTTAAAAATGGCATCTAGGTCATATTTCAGTTGCACAAGGTTGTACCTTTATGGACCCACCATTTCATCGCCGAGGTCAAGGCACTGCAAGTGTTTTGTCAGACTTGGATCGTGCGTCTCCACCGCCTGATCGATGATGACGTCGTCTGAATCCCCGCCGACTGCGTCTTGGCGTGGTGTAGAACGGATTCAAGCCACCAGTCGCCGGTTCCTCGCAAAAATCTTCAGAGATGCTCCAACAAACCCTGAGCATCGAACGGCGCTGCTGAGCCTTCTTCCTCCGCATCGACTGTGCTCATGCCCTCGGCCGTGTTCATGCTCTTTCTTCCCGGTGTTCAGCTACAAAGCCGAAACGCCGGGTGGTGTTGTAGTGTCTGAAAGGCTTCGTCTATCATTCGGGAAAGCGGGGATGATTCACCGGCATCCCGTGCTCTTGTGTTATACCCTTGTAGGTTTTTTGTTTATACTTGATTTATATAGAAACATGTAGGTATGGTATATTACTGCGGTTTATGGATGGTTTGATTTGGCTCAAAAGGTTTATAATATTGCATGGCATTGTATGCCATCTACCCCCCTATACCCCTCCCTGTAGGCAGGACGGTCCCTTAACCAAAATGGTGACACCTCTTGTACCTCCTGTTCCTCTTGCACCTCTTGTATCTCTCTTACCTCTTGTTCCTGTACCACTTGGTATCCCCTCAATAACATTTGGACATTTTGAGTGTGGCAGTGTGGTTTCGGAATATTTTTTGCGGAACCCCGTCGACCTGGCAACAGTTAGTCAGCCGGCAACCAGCACCAAAGCACATCATCAAGCCAAACAACCAACGTCGGGGGCAGCTACGCAAAATAAATAAGAATATCTTGAAAGAGGACATCTAGCAGCTGAGACGGCACATATATCTCTCTCCTTGAATCTTCCTCTCCGTTAACATGTTAACATCGACGCCCGCGTGCAAAGTCAGAGGCAAAACCTAAGCCGTGTTGGTTGTCGTTCACATCATAGAGCAGTAGTATATATGTGCAATATGTGTATCTCTCTTGTATTTGGCGACCTCAGAGCCCGACATCGGCACGGTAAAAATTATGGTAACTACATGGTTGCACCTGTCTAATGAAATGTTTTTCCTTGCGATCCATGTCAAATAACACACCACGAAGGTATAACACATCGTATACCACAGTTCTACACGTTTGTTCCAAACGGTTGTCTTGTATTCATGGTGTCGTTGTTGTTCTCACATTAACTCACTCGCATAATCCAATCCGTGGTCACAGGACAGGCACCAGTCACTCTGGAGCGGAGAAAAACCACACAAAAACACAAACAAACCAAAGGTCGTTCATGTACACAAGCCAGGCCCGGTTGTTGGAATATACGGGAGATTCTTAAAAAAAGCCGTTGTCCCCTCCCTATCCCCCCCCGCTGACACAGGCAAAACACAGACCCCCCCCCAATCCGCCCCTCCCCCGCCGCCCCACAATAAATCAAATCTGGTAGAATACTAAACACTACCAGGCAGGTGACATCACTCCATCACCTATCCAACCAGCCATGCGGTAGCTCCGATTCCTTTATACCCCACCTCCCCACCCCCTCCTTGCCCACCACCCGCACCTTCTCCTAGACCTAGCACGTATAGTAAAGTTCCTCCAAGGTACACAGTCATGCGACGTAAAGGGGTTTGAGCCCCCCGCGCCCCCGCCCACCTCCTTGTTTTGTTATTTCCTGCCGCCCCACCCCAAATCATTTTTTTTCAGAGTAGTAAACACCACCAGACAGTTGATAAAACCTCATTTCCATTCTAGCCATCCAAGCCGTAGCTCCAATACTTACCCCCCCCCCTCCCGTTCGAACACTCCTCTCCGCCCTCTCCTCACGGGTTGTACGACTGACAGGACATACATGATACTGATGTATTACTTCCACAACCGTCAGATTTGTCCCCTTGGAGGATTTATTGTTTCCGCTCCCTCTTGTTCAAACCCCGCCCCCCACACCCTTGCTTAAAATCTCCCGTCATCCCCTCGCCGGTTATAAACATATATAAAATCATTCATTGAATATAGAGCCATTCCTTGGTGTCATGGACTTTGGTCCGGACTTTTTTGTCTCGGCCTAAGTATGCGATTCGCCGAACTGGAATTCTTGGTCGAATATGGCTTGGTTCGAGCGCCGCCTTCGGGGGGCGGCTCCAACGCCCCTCGCCCTGCCGTGTCCGTTCCGCACATCGACGTGAACGCGGACGGGCGCCGAGCGAGACGAGCGAGTGTCGAGGAGGAATTTTGGAAAAATTGTTGAATCTTAATGGCTGCAACGCCTGAATGATTTACAAAATTGGCATCATTTCCAAACGGTACGTGATAATGTTTGGAATTTTGCGTACCGGGTAAGAACAGCAGTATGTACGACGAGCATGAACGCCAACTGACGATATTGGCAAACACACAACATCAGGTGCATGCAGCAGCAGTAGCCGAAAATCGAAACTTATAGCACATACTGCAGCAACTAGTAGCAATGTTAAGATACGGCCTCGAAAGGCCTGTAGGTATCCGAATTTGAGATCATTTGGATGGGTTTCGTATGATGAGGTTGGCGGTTTATATTCGGGGAAGTTAGGAATTAGATCGGAGGCACGCGCCTCCGATCTCAGAAGCTATCCCGGGCTCTGGTGGAAACGAATAAAGCTACATCTCTACGAAGGAACGAAAGTGAGTACTCCGAGGACCTACCCAATTGGCAGACCTGCAGGGGGAACTCTGTGTCCCCCACACTCTAATTTAACAAGTGGCGTCGTCGGCAGGACGCTTCCCCGTCTAACCCCCCCGCCTTGCCGATGGCCCGCGGGAGGTTTTTCGCATGACTTCTCCCTTGTGTTAGCGCCTGTGTCCCCCTCCATATCGACGAGGGCTCGCCTCGCCATAGTACCTTTTCTGTGGTTGGTTTACCGTAGAGCCTTTCCTGCCCCCCCCCGCCACACCGGCGGCATGCGGCAGGTTCTAGAGCCTTTTCTGCCCCCCCCGCCTCACCGGCGGCATGCGGCAGGTTTTTGATGGGTGACTATTGCCTTGCTGTAGGGTCTGCTTTTCTTTCTACTGCTTTTCTTCGCGTGTTCCTGGCTCCGTAGCCAGACGGTTAGAGGTGTGGGAGTGGGTTTTGAGGAGCCGCATCTTCGACTCATGGTCTAGTTCGTAGAACCGGAGTTTCCCCGAATCTCCCATATTTCTGCATATGCGACTCATCAGGGTGGGCTAGTGTTAAGATACGGCCTCGAAAGGCCTGTAGGTATCCGAATTTGAGATCATTTGGATGGGTTTCGTATGATGAGGTTGGCGGTTTATATTCGGGGAAGTTAGGAATTAGATCGGAGGCACGCGCCTCCGATCTCAGAAGCTATCCCGGGCTCTGGTGGAAACGAATAAAGCTACATCTCTACGAAGGAACGAAAGTGAGTACTCCGAGGACCTACCCAATTGGCAGACCTGCATGGGGCACTCTGTGTCCCCCACACTCTAATTTAACAGCAACCAAAACCACAGCAGATAGCTCAAAGTGCAGTACGAGTGCAGTTGGCAAGTTTAGTCCTACACGCATCACTCTGTCCAATAGTCTATATATAACAGCATCTCAAGCAGGTAGAAGAGCCGTCTCTTCGGTCTTTGGCCATGGCTTTAGCACGGCCGCTGACACTCCAGGCAGCCTCTGCTGTATGCATGAACAAGTGCGGTTGATTCGCAGCGAACTATCCCGCTGTGCTCGCCTCTATGTGGCCATTGTCCATGCCATTTCATGTCACCTCCCTTCTGTTTTGAGCTCGTCGTCGTGCCGTCGAGGTACAAGGAAACCCGTACGTACTGGGTGAGAACAGCAGTATGTACGACGAGCATGAACGCCAACTGACGATATTGGCAAACACACAACACCAGGTGCAGCAGCAGTAGATGAAGGGCGAAACTTCTAGCACATACAGCAGCAACTAGTAGCAACCAGAACCACAGCAGATAGCTCAAAGTGCAGTACGAGTGCCGTTGGCAACTTTAGTCGTACACGCATCACTCTGTCCAATATATAACAACCGTTTTATGTTCACATTGATGGAGAAAAAAATACCAGGTCGTATTACATTTATTTCCTGTAAGAATGATACGTCGTACGAGCGGACGTTCTGATTCCGGTGCCGTGAGACCATCGAGCACACCGCATGTTTTACCCAAACAAGAGCCAACAAGAGACAGCGCACAGGGGCCCCCAACACAGAGACACGTGACAACCACGGCCAGCTGTCGGTCGCGTAATTGTCCGGTGGTCCGTGCTTCGGTGGGTGTATCGGAAGTCGTTCGTAGTACTGCTGTAGATCGTCGAAAAACCACGTGGCATCGTGCTGGTGGCAAGACTCGCCAGTAGACCCCCCAAATTTTTTTTTACCTTTTCTTTTTCTTGGCCCCATGCACCCAAATTTTTCCTTTCCTTTCTCTTCTTTGTTTGTTTCTTTTTTCCAATTGACTTGCGTCTGTTGTGCGCATGCGTAGTGATAGATACCACGTGTAATATATACGTGGTAGTCTTTCTTGGTTGGCAAGCGGTATAGATAGTCGGTTTTCCCAGGCGTGAGTAATGAGACGTATGCAGTGGTAAGGACCTGGCACATCGTAGACTGACTCCCGATTTCACTTTTATATGTTTCTGGTGGAGGCATGAATTGCGTCAGCTGTGATTTATGCGTGTACCACCTTTGGTTTGTGTTTTCCCCTAGGGTATTCCTCAGCTCCAGAGTGACTGGAGCCTGTCCTGTGACCACGGACTTGATTATGCGAGTTAATGTGAGAACGACAACAACAACAACTGAAATATTGCCTGTTTCTTGACCGTTCAGCTGCTTCGTGCGAACTTGGTTTTTCTGCCAACACGATTTTGAATTTTTTCGCGATTTTTCTTCCTTTTTGTCTAGTAAGTTGAACTTCCTACACTGCCGCTAATTGCCGCCTGACAGCTGTGCATTAGTTGCGGAACGGTCCAGCTTTAGCTTTCCTTTGATTCGCACCATTTGTTTTGTACTTCACGAATCTTCAGCGGCTGAGATCTGGGCTTGGCTCATCAGCTCGACACCGCCCAGCACCCCATCGCTGAGCTATAGCTTACAGCAACGAAGCGCCGTGCAGTGCCCTGCGATGCCCTGCGGCTCAGCTCAGCAGCTCACCGCTAGCTCAGCAGAGCGACGCGCTATGCTTTGCCGTGCTCTGCCATCGCGGTCGTTCGTTTTTCATGATATCTAAAACTCCGCGTACGCTGATATTTAGGTATTTCAGGCGCTTTATTCTATACATATCGCGTCAACCATCGTAATATCATACAATATGGGGGAGGGAATGTAATCTCTATGCAAAGATCCTGTTTCTTTTCAATCATTTGTCAGCCGGCCGCCCGGTGGTCTATTAATAATAGTGGTTTTACCCTCGAATACTACTACTAACGTTTGGTTGTTTTTGAGTTCGACACCCACCACGGACGATGAGATTTGACTTTATTTGCAAAAATGCAAAAAAAAAAAAACAGGCATCAATCAACTGCTGAGAGCGCCTAGCAGCGTGGGTTGGTTCGACGCGAGTCGACGAGGGAAGAAAATGCTGGATTCTCCTGGCGGTAAAAATGAAAGCACGTGCCGAAGTAGGGAGGGAGGAGGAGGGCCCGCTATTGACCCCGGATCTGAGTTACTACTGGGCGGGAGCGCGAGAGTGGTGCGGGGATAATAAATGGGATGAAGAAAAAAAATGTTGCAAAGGTATATTATTATTACTACCAGTAAATAATATGTCAGTCTGTCTGTAGGAAATACGCACGGCACTATCAGCAGTCGTCATGGTAGAGACACTCCGCATATTATGCATTGAGGGGACGCGTCCAATTTCGACAACGTGAAAGCCACCACGAAGAAAAGACAGCAGACACACATATCCCGCCTTCCCGAGAAAAAACAGAGAAGAAGCGCTACACCAACCTCCCGTACGAGCAAAGCCACCCCCGCACCAATCTTAGACAACGCCGCCTCAACGAGAGATCGCCCTCCTCTTCTACGTTTTCCTCCTCGCCCGCCACCACGCCGACCAATCAATGCGACAGCCTTCACGTAACAAACAAAGCAATCTTCTTCCAAAACCTCGCCGGCTGAGATGTCCTCATGTCGCCGTTTGATGCAAAGCGACTTTGCATGCTGTCGACTTCGAACCTCCATTGTCACGGGGACAGCAGTGCAGTCTCTTCATTAATGTCAAGGCCTCTTTTGTTTCGCCTAGAGGCGACGCAGGTTCTCAATAATACTCTTTTCGGTATTTTTGTTTGATAGACGCCAACTTTTACTTGACGCATTTAATAGTTCGTTTCGCCTATCCTTGCCTTCTTTATTGTATAATAGTACGTTTTTTCTTTTGTCAAAGCATGACTTTCAGAATCCCATGTTCGTATGAAACTCTTGGCATTACTTTAAAGTTCAATGCATGCCAAATCGGACAGCTACACCTTAAGTTCTCGAAGTGCTGCCCTGCCCTACCCGAAGCATGGGCGCCGGCGAATGCCGGCGCCCATGCGGAGCTCTTGTACCACTCATAAAGGATATACTTGGTTGTAAACTGATGTATTTCCTTCTACAACAGCTGTCAGTTTTTGTCCCCCTCAAAAAATAGTTTTTTTAGTTTCCGCGCACAGATTGCTTAACACACGATGACCACCCTGTTGACCCTGGTACATGCTACACTGCCGTAGTTTCAAGGGGAGTCGCCGACCTACATCCTCAATGAGGACACACTCCCAGTAATACGTGATCGGAGTATCACACACAGGTTGCAAATAATACGATTTCCGACGAAATCTTCGATCTCACAGCTGGAGGTTATTAATAGTCCTATAACATATCCACATCAGATTGATTGTCGCATGTTGCCTAGAATAGGATTGCGCGCATCATGTATTTGATCGGAGCTAATAATCAACGTTTCCACACGAAGGTCAATTAGCAGTGGCATGATTTCGTATCCATGCATGTGACCGTGGATGCTGGCGTTTTAGCAAACGTACGAACCCATCGTAACGTTAGACTATAATAGTATTCGACGCGCGATCGGAGTAACACAACAAACAGTTTGAAGAGATGAGTTTCGACGAAGTCTTCGATCTCACAGCTTGGATTTTTTTTGTATAAAATATTCGAAGGACAACGCCTTATCGAGCAACACGCGCCACAGAAGAAACGCCGCTATTCTAAGAGATTCCGCCTTACTGAGCGAAGGATAACTGAGTCAAACCTACACACGACGCCTATGAAAATACGTGGAAGTGTGGTGAGCTAAAGCTTTATTTTTCCCCATCCGCCGGAGGATAAAAAAAAAAGAGATAATTATACTGCTCTTCACACTGTCACGTACGAGTAGGGCTGTGGAGGAAAGGAGAATGTTACTGCTCTTCACATTGTCACGCACGAGTACGGCTGTGGAAGGAAGGAGAATGTTACTGCTCTTCACACTGTCACGCACGAGTAGGGCTGTGGAAGGAAGGAGAATGTTACTGCTCTTCACACTGTCACGTACGAGTTCGTAGGGCTATGGGGTGAAAAAAGAAAAAAAAATGCCTCGAGGTTGAGTAATCAACCCAACGACCATTTACCCCGATATCCCCGCACGTTTTTGGTACGAAAACCTTCCCACAGCTTGCTCTCAACGGGTCGATATGACGTGGGTGCGAGGTTTCATTAACTTGCCTAGTACTGACGATACCCCGCACGTATTGCTGCTATACCGTGCGTATTACTGCCAAGCTTTCTATGTACTGTTAGTATATCGTCATGCGCTCGGAGTATCACACAGCTTGCAAAGATGAGTTTCGACGAAATCTTCATTCTCACGGGTGGAGTGTACGTATTCGTACTTTCATAATATATATAACTCTTTTTCATTATATAGACTAAGCATACATCGTTCTAAAAATCCAAAATCCAAATACATGATTATGGACCAGGGATCCTGACATGATCAATCTTCTACTGGAATTGTTTTCTAAATTAATTGTTGAATGTCGAGATTCCTGACAACAAATGTTCCGATTCGCGAAACGTCTTGTACAACACACTGCGGCATTTTTTGTCACTATTCATGTTTTTTTTTTCTTCACGTGAATAACCCCACTATTAATACAGGACAAAACGTAATGCCCATTTTATGAGAATATTTCAAGGACATCAGCCGTGAGTTCGATGAATTTCGGGTCGAAACTCATTTTCGCAACCTGCGTTGTTGGTACTTGTAATATTCTGTAGTATGTATGTGGGTGAGTTTTCCCTTAATTAATGGGAGGGGTCCTGTTCTTTTGTTTCATATTAAAAAATAAAAATAAACTCCATCCACCAGCTGTCCTATTCTTTTGTTTCATATTAGAAAAATAAAAAAAAAACTCCATCCACCAGCTGTGAGATCGAAAACTGTAAAAAAAAAAATTCAAGGACGTCAGCCGTGAGTTCGACGAATTTCAGGTCAATACTCATTTTTCAAGCTGCGTTGTCGGTACTTGTAATACACTAAACTGTATGGGTGAGTTTTCATGGGGGGGGGTCCTATTTTTTGTTCGCCTAGATAGTGAATGGAAAGTATTGGTATTTTAACTATAGGTGGGGAATTTTGAGCTAGATCTTGGTTAGATCGATTATTTTGTCATAACTCACCTTTGCAAGCTAAATAGCTGTGTGCGATACTGTACTCCGATCGCGCGTATTACGGGTTGTGCTTTTTTTTTTTTTTTTTTCAGCACACTCTAACTTTTCAGCTTCTGGACAAGCCGTGGTCACAGGTGTCATCCCTTCTCCTCCCCGGTTCTTGCCTTCAATTTTTATCGCGCATAGGGTTCAGCAATCCCACTGCTCGTCGATTGTTCATCGAATGTTGATAACTCACGCTCTCGCGCTTTCCGCAAGTCAATTTGTCCACAAGAAAAAGTCCCAACGAATTTATACGAGTATGCACTCGGCGGGGCTCGAACTCACGAAACTGACCTATACCAGGCTCGAGGATAACCTGATACGCCACCGGGGCGACCGGTAATGACAATAAGGATATAGGCCGGCGACTCCCCTTGCAACTACAGTGTAGCTATCAGGGTCAACAGGGTGATGTTAGTCAGTCTGTTCGCGGAAACTATAACACCCGTTTCTGAGGGGGACAAAATCTGACAGCTGTGGAAAGAAATGCACCTGTTTATCAAGTGAATCCTGTACGTCGAATAACCGGTGAGGGAAGGGGGGAGTTTTGAAGGACGCGGGGGCCTGGTTTTGATTAAAAGGGAGCGGGGTTGGAGGGGGAAAGGAAAGGGAATGAGGCGGGGGGGGGGGGGCGGCGGGGCAGCTCAATTTGTGCGTGGAAACTATCACGAGGGGGGGGGGGGGGGGGGGGGTTGGGGCGAGGGTTGGCCGGGTGCGCCAGCTCAATCTGTGCGTGGGGTGAAGTTTAATACCAGGGTGGTATTATTTAAATTAAAGTACGCTCCATCCAGCTGTGAGATCGAAGATTTTGTCGACACTCATCTTTGCAAGCTGTGTGTGATACTCCGATCGCGGGAATTACGGGTTGTGAGTCTATTTGATCGCCTACACCTAATACCCTACATATACGCGTAATTCGCGCGATCTGAGTATCACACACAAGCTTGCGAAGATGATTTTCAACCAAATCTTCGATCTCACATCTGGTCCATGGAGTGTATTCTACATTATGAAACCTGAACCTCTTGAAACCAAACAACAACAAGGAGAACAACAACAACGACAACAACAACAACAACAACAACAACAACAACAACAACAACAACAACAACAACAACAACAACAACAACAACAACAACAACAACAACAACAACAACAACAACAACAACAACAACAACAACAACAACAACAACAACAACAACAACAACAACAACAACAACTAGGGGTAGAAGCCCCTCCGGTTAAAATAGACAGACCAGTCGCCTCACATTCCAACTCTTTGTGGTTGAAAGACAGAATTGAGAGATTATCTGACGGAATTCGGAATTTCAAAATAGACAGACCAGTCGTCTGACATTCCAACTTATTGTGGTTGGAGACCGAATTGAGAGATTTTTCGACGGAACTCGAAACTTCGATACTGGCAAGCAGTGTGTTGCATTGGGTCCCTCACAGGAAATTTCAACCTACCCCCGACACCCAAACCGCACTACACCTGCGCTCGTCATTGTTGTTGCCCCTTTTCTGTCCCTGCACACAACACAGAAGACAAGACCACACGACGCTTGGATCTCCTTCACCCTGAAAACTTTGCGCAGGCAGCTACCATGCGGCAGAGTTTCTCGCTTGCCGCGCTGGCGTCTGCCTGCTGCTGCGGTTTCTCGGCGGGTAAGTGAAGTGTGTCGATGCGTGTGGGTTGTAGTTGTTTTGTCTCCAGTTTTGGTGGTGCCTTTCCCCTGAAGATAGATCAGCGAACAATAATTGCAATCATCAATAATGACACGTTTTCGCACAGAGCGTCGGGAACACTGACGAGTATCTGATTTTTTTATATATATATATACGTACAGTATATATTTTCTCACACTTTGACTTTCCAGCTGCTGGACAAGCCCACGGGTCAGAGGTGCCGTCCCTTCTCCCCCCCGGTTCCTGCCTTCAATTTTTATCGCGCAAAGGGTTCAGCAATCCCACTGCTTGTCGATTTTTCATTGAGTGTTTCTAACTCACGCTATCGCGCTTTCCCCAAGTCAAGTTGTATATACGTATCTGGTACCTGGTAGTTGAGGCGCCACCACGAGCGACACTACGGGTCGGCCGTGGTTTGGGTGGAGGGAACTGTGGCGACGGGAGGCTGAATTCGACGACGAAGTAGGAGGGCGTCTGAGCGTCGACGGGCGGGGAAGAGACGGATTAAATTCCCCCTGAACGAGAACTTTTGTTTTTCGGGTCAGCACCGCAAGCTGCGAGAAGCTTTTTGTTTTTTGGGACAGGGGGGAAGGGGAACCGATTGGAATTCAGTGTCAACGAAAGCAAGTGCGAAGGAGCGGGCCGAGTGATCTAAGGCGATCAGGCGACAACGGAGAACCACAGCAGGAGGATGTCGCACGGAGACCAACGACCCGCACGCACACCATCATCACGAGAGCAGCATCGTCTTTTTTTTAGTGTTTTGTTTACGAGGCAATAGTACAACATGTTACTTACGTCGGTGTTTTTTGTACTGTTGATAGAGCTGTACACCCGTCATGGGGAACGACTCCCCGCAATTTTCGATTTTAAGGCACGGGCGTCGTAGCTCAGAGCTGCGATGCAACCTGTCAGATAACTCGGCAAGACGGGGTGATCATTGATATCACTGATATTTAGTATGGTTTTTGGTTTGATTGCCCTTTTTCCACCGCATGCATGCGGGTCATCACTCTGACAGCACTCCAGACAGCAGGAGGCGCGTTCGTATGTGGTCACGATTACCTGCGGTTCGTACGGTGCAGGTAGCCCAACCGCTGTAGTTGGTAGCCTCGAATTTGTTAGTTGTGGGAACGAACGAACTCTACGCCTTAGTTGAGTGGGTACCCGTGGCCATGTGAGTTGAGTTTGCACATTGGACCTCCTCACTTGTGCCCCTTCTTCGTATTGTGCGTTTTTAGGCGGGAAGCGCAGTATTTCCCAGACGTATTTCGATTTCATCTGTTTTTTCAGATCTTCCTAGGGCTCCAGCACCTGGTGTGACCACAGACTGTAGATTTCCGACAAGAATTGATATGAGACAACACACACAGCAGCAGTTGCGACGTTATTAAGCTTGGAAGATGTGCTTGCAGCACAACAGGAGGAGCATCACATTTCGCGCGTTTCGAGCACAGATGCTTACAACAATGGCCAGACACAGCCGCTCGCCCCGAAGCCCGGACTGTCAGTGATAGTTGATGCCGTACGTACTGTCAGGTTTTGCATACTCTAGTTCCATATATGTTTCCCGCGTTTTCTCCCCCTGAAGCTCTGAAGTTCCTTTCCTTGGGTTTCAGTAGGGTTCGACTCTTTTTTTTTTTTTTTTCCCACACCTTAATTTTCCAGCCTATAGACAAGCCGTGGTCGCAGGTGTCTTCCTTCTTCCCTCCAGGTTCTTGCCTTCAATTATTATCGCGCGGAGAGTTAAGCAAGCCCACTGCTCGTTGATTTTTTATCGAGTGTTGCTAACTCACGCTTTCGCGCTTTCCGCAACTCAATTTGTGCACAAGAAAAGTCCCTACGAATTTATACGAGTATGTTGTTGTTCTCACATTAACTCGCATAATCAAGTCCGTGGTCACAGGACAGGCTCCAGTCACTCTGGAGATGAGGAATACCCCAGGAAAAACACACACAACCCATGGTGGTACACGCATGTATCACAGCTGACGCAATTTCGTGCCTCCACCAGAAACATATAAAAGTGAAATCGGGAGTCAGTCTACGATGTGCCAGGTCCAGGCCGGTGCAAACGTCTCACCACTCATGCCTGGAGAAACGAAATATTCCGATTGCTACCCAAGGAAGACTACCACGTATATATTACACGTAGTATCTATCACTACGCATACGCACAACAGGCGTAAGTCAATTGGGGAAAAAGAAACAGAGGAAAGAAAAGAAGATAAAGGAAAGGAAAGAAAAGATAAGAAAAACGAAACAAAACAAAAAAGGCAAGCAAGAGAGAAAAAAAAGACAAGAAGAGCAAGAAAAGACAAGACAAAAAAGCAAGGAAAGAAGATACCAGCAGACCCTAGCAATTGGCTAAGTAAGAAGGACATTTGGCTAACAGAGGGCATCACGTCCATCATCAATGGCACCTGGGAAAGAACGCAACATGGCGAAGAAGTCAGGGCGGTCTTATGCTATCTTGTGACGGCCATTAAAAGTCCCACAACTTTCAATACGATGATGGCCAAACCCAGACTTCAGTCTCTTGGGCATGACGCTCCCCCTTCCGCCCCTCCCCCCTTCCTCCCTTTCCCCCTTCCCCCCTCCCGCAGTCCCCTCCCCGCCCCCCCCCTTTCCCCCTCCCCCCGGCCGCTTAGAACTCACGAGTATAAACTCGGCGGGGCTCGAACTCACGAAACTGATCTATATCATGATTCGGGCTCGATACTAACCTGATACGCCACCGAGGCGACTCTACTCTGCGGCCGAACGGGCCGAACAACATGACAAGACAAGAAAAGCAATTTCAACCACAGCAGTTTTTAATCGTCTCCATCCATGATGGGCTCGCATTTAGGCAGGATTACTTTTTTTTTTTATCCTCCGGCGGATGGGGAAAAACAAAGCTTCAGCTCACCCAACACTTCCACGTATTTTCATGCGCGTCGTATTTCGATTACCTTTTGCAGCTTGCAGTGGGGCCCTACTGCTGTGTACCTGGTAGCTCGAACTACAAGAAAAAGAAAATCTGAATTAAGAGTGCATCGCCCAGTAATCCTAAAGCTGCCCCAACTGCTTTCGAAGGCCCTCTCTGTGCTGCTGTGATAATTTCCCGTTTTCCCAAACTTACATGTCTTTTGTCGTTCGTATGCTTTCTGGCAAGGTTGCGCCTCTTGCCGTGCAAGTAATTGCATCGCTCAGCTACTACTCTGTTGTACTGTACGGTCATATGATTTAGTAGGCAGCCTGTGAACCTGGCGTCTTGAGGCGGGCGTGTCACGAGAGGCAGTCCATGTGGCGGTTATTATTCCGGCGTGCGTGAAGTATCTCTGTATTTGAGAGAACGGTAGTACTTCCCACGGCTCGGAAGAATGTCGAACACCCGTACGACGTCCCACCAAAACGGCTCGTACCCCACGCTTTTAGTTGGCCACTGCTCTCTCATGCCGTACATGTATGATTCATGCACACAGATATCGATGTTCGGTATATTGTGCACGCAAGCCGTGATATATACACGAGCATGACATACACATACACACATACATAAGACTATATACCGAACATCGATGTCTTTGTGCAAGAATCACACATGTATGGCATGAGAGGCATCCCATGTGTGACTTCCGGGTATGAGCACATGTCCACGCCGCAGCACTGTTTGATATCACACACCGCATCCCTACGAATTTGTACGCTAACATCGATACCAAACAGCCCGCAAACAGATCCTGGAGGTCGGTCGGTTTACGGTTTTTGACTCTTTTTTTTTTTTTTTTCATCCTCCGGCGGATGGGGAAAAGTAACAAAATAACGGTTTTTTGCGTTCCTTAGTGCCTAGATGTTTGACCGCGTCTCATCTCAGATCTTGTCTTTCGTTTTCCCTCTCAAAAGACGCGACGCCAGCTGCCAAAGTTCGGTTAGATCTCGGCGAAAGAGTGGGATCGTTAATGCTCCGGACTTCACAAGCTGAGGCGAAAGTTGGAAGCTCGCGGGGTGTATGCATTGTAGAGGTTGATTGAATACGACATACGCATCAGCACTAACTTCAAACAAGTACATCGTAACTACGATCTGGTCCGGCTGTAAAGCTGACATTCTCTCTACAAGCTTTGTTTCTTGAACGGTGACGAATGGGCTATAACACGCACATCGTGATGACCGACCAGCGTGGTTGTTGTTGTCGTTTTCAAATTTCCTCGCCAAATCGCTAAATAAAGTCCGTGATCGCATGACACTTTGACAGGCTCCAGGCACTCTGGAGCGGAGAAATAATCCGAGGAAAAAAACAGGAACATAAACCAAAAATGTTGTGATATGTACGTGTATGTTATATACTGAGTAATATTATATCCCTAAACCCAGCACCGCGCGTATAGCAAGCTCCTACATATATGATTAGTACGCGCAATCGGAAGATCACACACAATGTTGCAAAGATCACTGTCGATCAAATCCTTGATCTCATAGCTGGAGTGTAATCGAATATTGTATGTAACCTTAACCTCTTGAAAACCCTTCCCGCCCCCCCCTCCTTTTTTTTTTTTTTTCCTCGGTCTCGCCAGAGTAAAAAACACAACACACCCTGTACAAATATCCATAACGAATACAAATAATAGTTGCGTGTATTTGTTCCAGGGTAGTATTTGCCTCCAGACAAATGTTTGCGCAGCTTCTCAAGCGAGTATTTGCCTGCCAGACAAATATTTGCACAGGTTCTCAAGAGAGTATTTGCCTGCAGACAAATATTTGCGCAGCTTCTCAAGAAAGTATTTGCTTCCAGACAAATATTTGCGCAGCTTCTCAAAAAAGTATTTGCTTCCAGACAAATATTTGCACATGTTTTGCAGAGAGTATTTTCCTGCCAGACAAATATTTGCACGGGTTCTCAAGAGAGTATTTGCCTGCAGACAAATATTTGCGCAGCTTCTCAAGAAAGTATTTGCTTCCAGACAAATATTTGCGCAGCTTCTCAAAAAAGTATTTCTCTGCAGGCAAATATTTGTGCAGGTTCTCAATAAACTATTTGCCTGCAAACAATGTATTGCAGATGCGGAGATATTGACCTCTTCGGCGTACAAGTACGTACATTATATGGGGTACATACGTAATGCATAAATACGGCCGTTGAGCCCGGTGTATTTGCAGCTGCGAAGAGGCCGTTGACCCCGGTGTATTTGCCGCCGCGAATATCAGTGGTCCTGCACACAACCAAACCAGCTCCCCATCATGGCACGAGCAACTACCGCGGGCTGTGCATGTCCACATGCCAGCTGTCAGTACCAAAGAAGCAAATGGCAATGGTGATGGTACGCCACCTGGCGACGGAGCTGGCGCGTCGGCAGCAGCTCCAGGTATTGTCGACGTCAACGCAGCTGGGCTGGAGTGATTTTCGGGCTCCTGCGTCGGCGGCAGTGCTTGGGCGTGACTTTAGCTCTGCTGGGCGTATGATGATGTCCTCCAGGAGCACCACGGACAGCAAGTACGTGGAGATGATCCTGTTCCTGCACGGAAACCTGGACGTCATCCCTCAGGACATCCCTAAGCTGACCAAAGCTGGCGCGCGAAGCAAGATCCCCGGGCGACTGGTGGACCCTGTGGAAGGGCTGAAGGAGCTCGACGGCGCAATCGCCCCGGAGGACCTTACCGCCGGGGAGTCGGGGGAGGTGGACGTTTAAACAGCATGGAATAGTAATAGTAGCTTGATGGCGATCAGGCCCGCAGCGAGAACGAGTAGCAACGTCTTTGTGGTGTTTGTGGATCCTTGGTGTTCGTTGTACTTTGCCTCAGGAGTTGACTCATCTCATGATACGGAATGATTAAAATGGTGGAGGGGTTTGGTGGCGTCGGCGTGTTTGTGTTTGTTTGCGTTCCATACGGGGTGAGGCGGCTTCGACTGATGTAGATGGCAGAAGAAGTATATGGCAATGGTCGACGGGGATGGCATTTGCATATTAAAAAATATATAATGTGACTCATAAGTAGTCGATAGATTTTCATTTTTTCTCGGTTTGGCTGATCCTGTGTTTTTCCACTCCGATCAAAAGATATTTCAGCTGCACGCTTCAGGAATTTTCTTTTGTATTTCCGACACCACTCTCCCATCGCATAACATATGATACGGCTAATCTCTTCCTCCGACCTCCCTGCAGTAACAGCTGTTTTTTCAGAATATTTGTCAGGACAAATACAAAACTATTTGCGCAGGTTCTCCAGGGCAGTATTTGCCTGCCAGTCAAATATTTGCGCAGGTTCTCAAGAGAGTATTTGCCTGCAGACAAATATTTGCGCAGCTTCTCAAAAAAGTATTTGCTTCCAGACAAATATTTGCACATGTTTTGCAGAGAGTATTTTCCTGCCAGACAAATATTTGCACGGGTTCTCAAGAGAGTATTTGCCTGCAGACAAATATTTGCGCAGCTTCTCAAGAAAGTATTTGCTTCCAGACAAATATTTGCGCAGCTTCTCAAAAAAGTATTTGCTTCCAGACAAATATTTGCACATGTTTTGCAGAGAGTATTTTCCTGCCAGACAAATATTTGCACGGGTTCTCAAGCGAGTATTTGCCTGCAGACGAATGTTTGCGTAGGTTCTCAAAAATGTATTTGCCTGCAGACAAATATTTGCGTAGCTTCTCAAAAAAGTATTCGCTTCCAGACAAATATTTGCGCAGGTTTTCCAGAGAGTATTTGCCTGCCAGACAAATATTTGCACAAGTTCTCACAAAAGTATTTGCCTGCAGACAAGTATTTGCGCAGGTTCTCAAAAAGTATTTGCCTGCAGACAAATATCTGCGCAGCTTCTCAAAAAAGTATTTGCTTCCAGACAAATATTTGCGCAGGTTTTCCAGAGAGTATTTGCCTGCCAGACAAATAGCAGATAATGTATTTGTACAGGGCGTGAAACACTTCCACGCCCTGGATATCGCCGCATTATCTTGCAGCCGTCCATGCTGCTACTTCAATTCCCAGCCCCCCCCCCCCCGCCTCCAACGCCCCCTCCTTCCCCACCACCCGCACCATCGCCTAGACCTAGCACCGCGTGTATAGCAAACCCCCACATCTATGCGGCCTAAAGCCCCCGCCACGCTCCCCCCCCTTCCCCCACAGGAAAAAATAGTAGTTTGGACGCACAAATTGACCTACCCCCCCCGTCCCCTCCCCCCTCTCCCCCCCTCCCGCCTCCCTTTTGATCAAAAGCAGGCCCCCACGTCCTCAAAAACTGCGCCCTCCCCTCACCGGATATTCGACTTACAGGATTCACCTGATAAACGGATGCATTTCCTTCCACAGTTGTCAGATTTTGTCCCCCTTAGAAATGGTTTTTTGTATAGTTTCCGCGCACAGACTGCCTCGCATCACCCTGTTGACCCCCATAGCTACACTGTATATGCAAGGGGAATCGCCGACCTATATACTTAAGGAGGACACACAACCCGTAACACGCGCGATCGAAGTATCACACACAGCTTGCAAAGATGAGTTTCGACAAAATATTCGATCTCACAGCCGGAGTGCATTTTAATTGTTGTATTCTCATAATGTATATGATCCTCTTCAGTGTGAGATGGCAGATTTCGTCGACTGGTCGAAACAAATATTTTCATCTTTTCAAGCAATGCGTATGTGCTGATATGGTTCTACTTGATCATTATTAGAACCAAAAAATATACGGAGTATATTTTATAAAATGAAAATACACTCGAGCTGTGAGATCGAAGATTTCGTCGAAACTCATCTTTGCAAGCTGTGTGTGATACTCCAATTTTTTTTTTTTTTTTTTTTTTTTTTTTTCTTTGCACACTTTTACTTTCCAGCTTCTGGACAAGCCGTGGTCACAGGTGTCATCCCTTCTCCTCCCCGGTTCTTGCCTTCAATTTTTATCGCGCATAGGGTTCAGCAATCCCACTGCTCGTCGATTGTTCATCGAGTGTTGCTAACTCACGCTCTCGCGCTTTCCGCAAGTCAATTTGTCCACAAGAAAAAGTCCCAACGAATTTATACGAGTATGCACTCGGCGGGGCTCGAACTCACGAAACTGACCTATACCAGGCTCGAGGACAACCTGATACGCCACCGGGGCGACCGTCAAAATATATAAGAACATGAAACGGGAGTCAGTCTCGGACGCGCGAGGTTCATATTGGTACACACATCTCACCACTCGCGTATGAGGAACCTACTACATCATATGCAACGCAGAAAAGACTACAATACCACAGATATATTACACATACAAGCATTGCTCATCATTATGCTTGAACGCAGGACAGACTCAAGTCAATTAGAACATAAAACAATAAATGAAAGAATAGAAATCGAAATGAAAAATGACACAATAAGAAGAAAATAGAAGAACAAAGTAGAGGATAGGAAAATGTATGACAAGAAAAGAAAACAAAGCAAGGGAAAAAAAAGAAACACTATGGACTATTATTTCTCGAACAGACATATTTAGAGAAACTGACTGGTTTGTCTTCTATTCCTCAGCTCCAGAGTGACTAGAGCTTGTCCTGTGACCACGGACTTGACTATGCGAGTTGATATAAGAACAACAATATAGCCGGTCGCGCCGGTGGCGTATCAGGTTATCCTCGAGGCTGGTATAGATCAGCTTAGTGAGTTCGAGTCCCCCCAAGTGCATACTTGCATAAATTCGTAGGCACTTTTTCTTGTGCAAAAATCGACTTGCGGAAAGCCCGAGAGCGTGAGGTAGCAACGATCGATGGGAAATCGACGAGCGGTGGGATTGATGAACCCTATGCTCGATACAAATTTAAATCAAGAACCGGGGGAAGAAGGGACGACATCTGTGACCATGGCCTGTCCAAAAGATAGAAAGTAGAAGTGCGTGAAATATATATAAAATATTAATTCAGATGCAGTTTATAGACTTCCTGGTATATATCCTTCATGAGGACACACAACTTGTAATACGCGTGGTAGTCATCCTTGGGCGGCAATCGGAATATTTGGTTTCTCCAGGCGTGAGTAGTGAGACGTATGCACCGGCCTGGACCTGGCACATCGTAGACTTACTCCCGATTTCAGTTTTATATGTTTCTAGTGGAGGCATAAATTGCGTCAGATGTGATATATGCGTGTACCACCTTGGGTTGTGTGTGTTTTTCCCTGGGGTATTCCTCAGCTCCAGAGTGACTGGAGCCTATCCTGAGACCACGTACTTGATTATGCGAGTTAATTTGAGAACAACAACAACAACAACGCGCGATCGGAGTATCACACACAGCTTGCAAAGATGAGTTTCGACGGAATCTTTGATCTCACAGCTGGAGTGTATTTTCATTTTTAATAATATTTATATATTTACCTCTTTCCTGCCTCCATTCAAACTTTCATCTCGAAATTCGCAAAACTGCCCTGCGAAAACTGTTTGCGCTGTTTCTGATGTGGCGTTTGACTCGAAGCCGGACCAGGTGGTCCGCCTTACGTTTAACGTTTGTTGTGAAGACATGGATGTAGTCTACATGTCTTCACTACACAGCAGTACATCTTGTTGCATCGGAGATCTTATTCGGACTATCTAGAATCAAAATGGTCCCATCATCCAAGTACCACCGACATAGTACAGCAGCACATGTTCCAGGTGCAATACGAGAATTACCCTTCTTATTGTCGTTGTATTTTGTGCACATATTTTCGGGGTATTTTGTGCACATATCTCGGTGGGAGATTTTGTTGGCTTTGACGCCTTGCCGCCACCGTTACAAACCCCAAGTCTTGTAGGCGAACACTTTTTGTTGCGCTCGTTTAGCGTGGAGAGGAGAGGGCTTTCTTACCCAAAGGGGTGCATGGAATTTCTTCCTCCCAGGCCTCGCCGCTCAGGGTTCGTTCCGTAACCCCATCTCAGTCAGGTGGGACGACTGAAGATACCAATGAAGATACAGTCAGTATCGATTTGCTGTCAAAGGCCCCAAGAAAAAAAGCATACCTGGTATACGTTTGTACTTGTAGATGGGCATGGTTTGACAGGCCTGGCGTTGGAGGTATTATCCGTACGATACACGCGTAACCCGAGTTCTACGACATATGCGTTACATTCATCACATAGCCGCCCTCATGTTGTTGTTCTGCGGTACGGCGATAATATGGTGGACAATTTACAGGTTTGCGGTCAAGAACGCAGGGCGTCGGTTGATCGAACTCTTGTCACGTAATGGCATCTATTCTCCTCTGTCATACCGGGTATGGTGTTGAGAACACAAGCCAGCAAGGCTTCATATTATGGTTTTTTGAGCCGGCGTGTGAACAGATTCGTTATTCAGGAGTTGATCCGATGGGTGCAATGTTTGTTGTTTGTTGGTAGACCCATTGTCGACGCAGTGTTCCGTGCTACGGCACGTCTTGTTCCTGCGTTGGCCTAATGGCACGACGGGCAGTATAGCGACGATTAATAGTGTTCCATCCAGTATTTTCGTGAAACACGCCCGGACTATCGCGTGACGTCGACGAGCTGATTTAGCATGAGTGCGTCAACTTGGTTAATTAATCAATAGGTTGGGGCGAGTCGCGTACCTCCCATTCGCTATGTTTGGTGCTATGCAACATCTTGTGGCTAGGCCGTGCGTAGTCAGTTGCAGTTTTGTTCATTTTTCAACGCTTTTATGGCGCATAGGCAAGACCTCTCCCGCTTCTTAGACTGCCCACAACGTTGTGGGTATAACAACTGTTGTTGCGCTATTTTTCTTGGCCCGCCCATTGCCACCGGAAAACGGGTTCCAAGTGCATGTCACAGCATGGCGGACCCACAGACGTGACCCGTGTCTGGTGCACGTCTCTTTCTCCACCGTGGTTGACACCTGTGCCTACCACTCACTGGACCTGACCGCCAATGTTTTCGATCGTATGAATGTGTGCTATTACGGGCAGCATCTGTTTTTTGTTTTCAGCTGTGGTAGTGTCAAATGGCACGTGGCTCGAATAGGCGGTAGTAGCATAAACGGCGAGAAGGAGTGTAATGTTGTGAAATTGGGGTGGAGAATCTTTCTCATCCACCAAATTTTCCATCAAAACTTTCTTCTGATTTCTGACAAACGCGTTGTTCTGAGGACTTGATATTCTTGGGACAAACTATCGTACACGAGGTATCACACACGAGGTATCACACACGAGGTGATTTTGACAGTCCAAGGTCGTTCCTTGAGTGACGATTGCACCCGGGCCCATTGTCGTGTGACTTTTGTCACAGAGGTTCTGGCGTAGGGCGCCCTTTGATCTATGGACAATATATCGTCCATGTCAACCACAATCAGAAGACTGAAGAACCAGACGTGAATTCACTACCACAAGGATGTTGTGTACTGTAGTGACTTCCCTTTTGAGTCAGGGCGTAGGTCATACGTCCAGATATCATGTGTACGTTCGGTCTTCTCGTCGAATCGTGGAACAAGTGACATCTCTTGTTCTCCCCTGCACCTACCTTTAGTTTTTCAATCTTCGCAGGGGTATGAACATTTCCGCTGCTCATTGACGAGAAAAGGAGCGATGGTTGTTCCTGGACGCTGCACGCCCGTTGATACGACGCTATTTTCCGATATTGGCGGCCTCTGTCTTTGAGACAGGAACGTGTTGTTAAACCTCACCCAATACCTGGAAAAGCAAATACCAAACATATGGTGATGAACGTCGAGAAGATTCAGAGCGATCTGTTCTTTGATTTCTTGTAAAGCGCGCAGTGAAATATCCTTTGAAGCTAACCCTAACCCTAACCCTAAGAAATAGCCCTTAAAGCTAACCCTAAGGAATATCCCTAAGTG